>JBAMBR010000265.1:0-50419 GCA_037044475.1 Zaprionus obscuricornis | reverse complement strand
ATAAATGAAACGTTGTCCAGTCTGTTCCAATGGCGAAAATTTGGCGCGCAATAATGTTTTACTAACACGATGACCGCGATATGTCATAATGCTGCTATCACCATCCAATGCTTTATGTGGATTATAAACTACAAATACAAAATATATATTATATATATTATTAGATCTAAGAATATTAATATCATATAGTTACATTCACGCGGTACACGATCCCAACGATAATCCCAATTAGTCATTGATAATTGATGTTGTCGTGCTGTGCTGCGATGCTTTAAATCGCTAGGTAAACGCATATCCCATATTTTAATGCTTTGATCTTTGGAATTGGTTAACATATGATAACCATCATTACGTGAATCAATATATGTAATGCCATCAAAATGTCCAATGAATGATATAACGGCTTTTGATAAATTACGACTACGAAATGATGTACGTAAATCATAGACTCTCAATAGGCCATCATCACAACCGGCCATTATAATATTTGGATCCTTATCATTAATATAACTAACAGCATTAACATCTGTAACGGGCATGCGATGTGTGCGTATTATTTGTGTTGAACGTGTACGTATATCACCAACAATAACTGTAGCATTATTACTGCCACCAATGATCTTATCACCAGTTGGTGAATAACGTAAAGAAAAGATAGCAACACGACTATTTGATGTTTCATTTACATCAATCCATTGGCAATCATCATCGCTGCCATTAACAGGCATTATATAGACTAGAAAAAAACAAAACAAAACAAGATTAAGAGAGAGAGATAAGAAGAGATGGAGCAGAATTCTATTTACAATACATACATGAACGTGACCATGTTGAGTAGGCAAAATGTTGACCATCTGGACTAAAATCAGCATCAGTAATACTCCATTGAACATCTCTAGCATTGATACGATTCAATAAATGATAGGTGCCCTTCGCACCATCATAAATGCGCACATAACCATCTGTAGAAGAAGAACAAATAAAATGAAAAATAAACAAGCAAAATAATCTTTGGCAAGCCAAAGATATGATATACTTGCAGTAGAAAAATTTGAATTTTAAGCTGATTTATTGTTATGTCAGCTATATGATATAGTCTACTGATGCGTAAGTTTCAACTTATGGGCATAGGGAATATGTTTACAAAGTTTCATTGAGATAACACACGGACGAACATTCATATTTTTTTAGATGCTGCTGTTGATGCTGATCAAGAATATATATATATATATATATCACTTAAAAATGAAATATTCCCTCACTGCAAGTGTATAATAAATGTTAAGAGAAACTGGCTTAAATGACCTTGACACGCTGTTAATAATTTACTGCCGCTTTTGTTAAATTTGGTCACAAAAACTTTGGCATCCAGTGACATGAGACGCATTGACTTCTGATTTGGTATGTAGAGGCTGGAGAAATAACGTTGTTGATTGGACGAAAATGAATCAGTACGTGGCGCTGCGATACCATTTTCACGCTGTTGCAGCGCCTGCATTAAGTTCCAACGTTGATCAATTGATTTATTTGTTAAACTGCAGCGCGCTTTAACTTCTTTATACATGTCTGTTTTCTGTAATAATTCACAAATTCACACAAAATGCAATCATAAAATAGATAAGATTGCAATATAAATTGTAGTAGTAGTAGTGGTATTAGTAGATCAACAACAAACAAATCAAATGCGTTTTTTTTGTATATTTTTCGTTTTTTAGTATTTCGTGCTCACTTGAAATTTGTCTAGTTTTGGTTTTTCACGAATCACAGGCAAATTGTTTGGATAATTTTCTTGTGGGAGCAATTGCATGTCCATAGCGTCAACCGTAAAATTAATAACATTGTAACCATAGGCATCGGGTGGTAAATCATATAGTTCTTCTTCCTCACTAAGGAAGCCCAATGTATTACCCATTCTTCACAGTAAAAAAAAAAACAAAACACCAAAAATGAAATGAATGCAATTTTTGTCCAATTGTCAATAGTTGTTTGTAGATAACTTTTTTTTTTTTGTCGTCGATAGAAATAATATTATGGCGGTCCGTCGATAGTATTGTACATAAAAGTCAGCTGGTACAGCAGGTTGATTTTTTTTATTTTACAACACTGAAATTCTATGAATTTACTTGAAATAAAATTTCCCCGCTTTCAATTGTGCATAAAATTCGATACCTACTAAATTTGTATATTATTAACATAAATAATTCTAAATATATTTTTTTTTGTATTCTATTATTAGATTATAACATTACATATTTGTAGTTATTTCTTTAAATATTCTGTTAATTAACAGTAACCGCCTGAACACTTAAAGCTCATCCCAAAAAGCTCAGCGCACTCTCTTTGCTCAAAGCCTCTCAAAAGCAAGTCAGTCTCAAAGCGATCGTCGACGAATAAACGTGCATAAGCGGTCGGTTTTTACATATTATATTTGCCTTTGCACTTGTGTATATGTAGTGTATATATATATATATATATATGTGTATGTGTGTGTGAGTTTGGTAATGAAATTTTGTTACATTCCCGTTTATAGCTCACATTCGTGTTAGTATCCCATTATCCATACAGTTGTGCTGTTTGTTTGCACACATACCAAATATATGACAAAAATATGACAAAAATGCCAAAAATGTAATAAAACCATAAAAAAACAAACAGAATCGGAGTTTTGTGTGGTGTGCTCACTGAACTGTATGTGCGTGTGTGTGTGTGTGTGTGTGTCTATGTGTGCTTGTGCGTTTTTAGTGGCGAGTTTTGTTGCTATACCAGCTTATGCTCTATGTATGTGCGACTAAGTGAGTGAGTATGTATGTGTGAGTGCATGTTTATGTATGTGTGTGAAATTTATCATAAATACTTTTGCACAACGGGCAACGGCAACAGCAATAGCGCAATGCGCGCCCCTCGAAACGCATGAGAAGAAAGTTGTTTAGCTGCGTAGAAAAAAAAAACAACATATAACCACACACAAATGGGAAGAAGAAGAAGAATATACATAAAGTTAAAACAATAAGAACCGAAACTCAAGCAAGAATAACAGAAAGAGAAAGAGAGAGAAAAAAAAAACAATTAAAAGAACTGAAACACACATAAAGTATGTCAAAATAGTTGTGGGTGCAAGGGATGGCTAGAGAAGCAGATCGGACAGCAGAAAGTAAAGAGACAGATAGAAAGAGAGAGAGAGAGAGCGAGAGAGAGCAGTGAGTTGTGAGCAACAAAGTGTTGAGAGGCGGTGACAGCGGCAGCGGCCAAGGGCTTTAAAGTGCATAAAGCTTTTTGATGCTGAGCAACGGATGCAATTGCATATATCGCGTGTGTATAATCAAGGCAGAAAACAACAATAACAACAACAACAACAACGACAACAGAACAACAAAATAATAATAATAATAAAAATAATGAAAGAAAATGAGACGAGAAAATAATTTATTTAAAAGTGGAGCATACAAAAAGTGAAAGAATTGCAAATTGCAAGCATGTGCGAATAGACAACAGACAACAGTGAGGAATAGGGAGCAGCGGAAGACAGGAAGAGTGAATGAGATAGATAGACACAGGAGTGAAAGAGAGAGAGAGAGAGAGAGAGAGATAATGCAGGGTCAGCAGTTAGAAGACACTTGCTCTCATTGTTGTTGTTGTTTTTGCTGTAAACAATTTATGGTTTGTTATTTATTTTTTTTTTTGTAGCTGTTGTTGTTGTTGTGCCAGTTGTCTATTTTGTTCATTAATAATAAAAAATGTTTTTTTTTTTTTGCTATTTTTTTTTAAGTGTTTTGTTTTTAGTTGATTTGAGGATTTTGACAGTTACTTTGCATTGTTGAGCTTTGTAGAGAAGGAAACAAATTTTTTTTTTGTTTTTTTTTTTTTCAATTAGCGTAACTGAATTTAGCACACTTGCAATTAACACAAGTGAAAATTTGTACTTAGAAGCCGCATTTGGAATTTGTTTAAGCCATTAACAATGACAACAACGACGGCGATGACGAGTGCGCTAGCTTAGACTTGCGCCACTTTCCATATTTCATATTTGCGCATTTCATTTGAATTCCTCAACAAAAAAAAAATAAAATAAAATAAAATAAGAAAAACAAAAAACAGCAACAACAACAATAACAAGATTTAAATCTTTAACTTAATGCTATTCATTTCGTTTCGTAAGCGCGCAATTTAAATGTATTTGAAATTTATTTTTTCTATTTTTGTTTTTTTATCTTTATCTGCTGCTGCTCTGACTGTGCAGCGTCCGAAAGTGACGCAATCATTTGCATTTTGTTTAAATAACTATGATTGTTTCATTAGTAATGAGCTGAAAATAAAAACCAGTTATAGATAATATAAACACGTTGTATTTTCTATATATTCATTTTGTTGCTGTAGCTGCTGCTGTTGTTGTTGTTGTCTCTGTATTGTGATTAGCAGCGGCAATTATGCCAATATAAGCTCATTAATATTGTTGCTGCATTGCGTTTCTTTTACTGTTATTATTATTATCGATTGTTTGTTGATGTTGCTGCTGCTGCTGCTGCTGCTGCCGTCGCTGTTGCTGTTTGTCATTGTTAACGCGCCAAACAAAAGACTTAGGCAACGAACTTGCCATTAAATTGTCGCACAACAAATTGATAAAAAAAAATCAGATAAAATAAATAAAAGAAAATATAACAAAAAAAAAAAAAAAATCTATGCAAATGCATTTTTTTTTTTTTTTAAATAAAATAAATTAATTAAATTTTTTTCTTACAAATATTTAGTTGCAGCAACTTTCATTTGCTGTAATTTAACTGGAATTTATAATAAAATGTTTTTTTATTGATAAATTGAAATATTTTTGCTATTGCATAACTTGTGCAACATTCCAATTAACACTTGACCTTCAGCAAATGTTAAAAAATATAACAACAATAACAACAAATTTAAAATTCATTTAGACAAGTTTTCTTAATTTCCGCTTAACATTATTTATCATGCAGCGTCTAATGGAAACTTCAAAAAAAAAAAACAAAAAAAAAATTTCCATGAAAATTTATGCAAATGTTTTGGCATCTTCTCTCATACATATATGTAAGCAAAAGATTATGTAGATTATGTTGAAAGAGAATCTTTCCAAAAAAAAAAAAAAAAAATATTTTGTATTGCCAACTGGCCTTGTAATTTGTTTGTCTTTCTCTCTTTTTTCCTACTGCTTCTTTCCTGCTTCTTCTAACTTATTCAAATGCATTCAAATGGAAAAGACTTTTGTTTGTGTGTCTTTTGCTTTTATTTTTTATTTTGTGTGATATGAGACAAGTTTTTATGCTTGGCATGTGCGAAATTCAACGCCAAGCACAAGCACTGCTATATATATATATATATTTCTATATATATATTTTTTTTTATAGGAATACTAGAACTAGTAAGAACGCTTCAAGTGTTTTCTTAGTCACAGTTGGCTGCACGTTTAAATACGTGAGCGTTAAATACAACATGCAACATGATGTTTAGGGATACTATATAAGCGGCACATGACACGGCGCTACATTTTTGCAGCTTTAATTTTGTCATTGTTCATTGTTAGTCACAACAGCAACTGTTGCTGCTTCTTTTCTTTTAGTGGGCGTTTTGTCAATTGCCGCCAATTGTTGCTGTTATTTTTTTTTATTTTTTTTTGTTACTGTTAAACGCTGCTTGTCATTTACAATTATCATTACACGCTAATTATGTCAGCAGCAGCGTCTAATTAGACTATTCAATCAACATTTCAATCATTTGATTTTGATCAAAACACTAAAGCTGACAGTTTTACTATTTATGTCTCACTCACACTCTCTCTCGCTCTTTCACACTCTTCCATTTCATCCTCATCACCCACAACTTCCATTGCTTATATGTTGTGTGGGCGTGTTTCATTCATGGTTTTATATGTGGAGGCGGCGGCGACGGCGCCAAATCAATTAACTTAACATTTTGCCTATCCGAGCAGTTTATGGACCGAGACCATTGACAGAGAGTTCAACTCTTTGTGTGATGAGTGTCGATTGGAATGTGAGATGTTTAGCAGCTTATAAACTGATCGCAGTCAATTTTTTTTTTGTATTTTGATCAAGTGAAAAATTTGCAAAAAGTTTTGTTTGGTTTTTTTTTTTTTTAGCTATAAATGGCATTATATAGCTAACATTTTAAAGCTAGTTTTAAGCATACTTGAAATATTATTTTAAGCTGCTTAAAATCACAAATAATTTTTGAAAATTTTTATTTTGTGTTTTTCAAAAACAACTTTCAAAAAAAAAAAGAAAAAAAAATACTGCTTAATTTTCTTTTATATTTTTTATATTTTTTATTTCAAACTCATTGCAGTTAATATTAATGTCTGCTATCTCGCTTACGCTTATGCTGCTTATCGTTATGGCATTTTGCAACGGTCGATTTGAGTGCAAAACCTCAAAAGCGGAACTGCTACATAATTTACAGTCAATCAAAAATAATTTGGTGTTAGATTTATAATTTACATTTATCAAATTGTTTATGTTCCACTGTGCGGCAGCAAGCTTGCATGCGCATGCTCAAGCTGTGCAGCCAGTGCGGCCAGCAACCTTCAATATGATGCTGCAATCATAAAAATACAAAAAGAAAAAAAAAATATATATATATAAGACACTAACAGTAACAGCTAAGAGTAACAACAACAACAACAACAGCAACAACAGTAACAGCAACAACAGTAACAACAACAGCAACTGCTTTGTTTCAGTCTCCTGCCCCTTTTTGCGCTGCTGCTGCAACTCATTTGGCATTACAATTGCTTAACGTTCATTAAACTTGAAAAGAAAGCAAAGCCTATAGATGTTGTATTAGCTGCATTTGTTTTAATTTTGGCCAAGAGCAGCAAGTGCAACATAAGCAACAACAATAACAACAACAACAATCAATTAATATGTGTGTGTGTGTGTGTTTTATGCTTTTCCATCTCTGATTTAATTGTGGAAAATGTATAAAAAGCCAAAAGCAACAAATGCAACAACAACAATCGCCTGCAATTAATCAAATGAAAAGAGAGAAAAAATGCAATGCTGCTGCTGTTGCTGCTTGCAGCTGGTGCCAGGCGCGCTTTGTTGCCATTTGCTTAGCAATACATCGTGCAACAGCAACAAGTTCAATTGTTGCACGTTTTGCTGCTGCTGCTGCTGCAAAAAAAATTGTGCACTCTGCTCGTTGAGGTCAATGGCAATGCCATTGGCAGTGTGGCAGAGTGGCAGGCAAAAGTGGCAATACAGTGACGTCTAGTGGCAGCATATCGCAAAGGCATCGCCTCAACATTGATGCCATCAGACGACATCAGCGACCCTTCACATTAGTCATACACACGAAATATTTTTGGTTGCTGCTGCTGCTGTTGTTGCTGTGGCGGTGGCAGCGGCAACTTTAGCTGTGGCTGTTGCCCATTTAAAGACTCTTTTGATTTTGGTGTCTGTGTCCACTTGATTAAAATTCATTAATTATAAAAATATTTTCACAGTCTTCAAGTTGAGCGTCAGCAACAGCAACTTGAGCTTAGGCTTTGGACTTGGAAAAAAAAAAATGAAAGTTTTTTTTTTTTTGTTGAAAATGAAGCAACATTTTGGCTTTGATTTTGGCTTTGACTTTGACTGCGACTTTGTCATTGCTTTTTTTGGCCACTTTTGGTATTTGCTTATGTCGTGATGTGATCAGTTGTTTGTTGTTGTTGTTGCTATTGCTGTTTGTTTCTTTGCTTTTTGGCTATTGATATGTCCAATTTTGTGTATGTGTCACGCAACGCATATTAAAAGGAAATTCAAATCCCACACAACATGCGACATTTTCGATTCTAATTTGTTTTTTTTTTTTATTTTTATTTTTATTTCTTTTTCAATTTTATTTTATTTTTTTTTGTATTTTTTCTGTATTTTTTTTTGGTCAGCTTCTGGCAAACAGAGCCTCAGCAGCTGTTGTTGGAACATGGCGCACAATTTGGTTGTACAATAATAATAAATTAAATCAAGCTGCCAAAAAAATTTTCCTTGTACATTCTGTGTCTGTGTCTCTCTGTCTGTGTATGCGTGTATGTATTGTAACTGAAAGTGTCACGATTTTGTGGCAGAAGAACCTGATAAACGTGTGCTGCAAAACCACACAACGAGATACACAGACTGCTCGTGTGTGTGTGTGTGTGAGAGAGAGACAGAGCTAGACAGACAAAAAAACAAATTTGAAAAACAGAATATAAATTGCAAGTGAAATTAGAAAGAAAAGTAAAAACAAGACGAGAAGCTGATAACCGGAAATCCAACTAATAAGCAGCAACAGCAGCAGGAGCAGGAGCAGCGGCAACAGCGGCAGAAGCAGGAGCGGCAACAAGTACAGCAGCAATAGTTGCAACAGCAGCAACTGCAGCAGCAGCAGTCACAGTAACAACAGCAGCGATCGCCACAGCAGCAACAACAGCAGCAGTCGCCACAGCAGCCACAGCAGCAACAGTCGACACAGCAGCAACAGCAGCGATCGGCACAGCAGCAACAGCAGCGATCGCCACAGCAACAACAGCAGTCGCCACAGCAGCAATTGTCGCCACAGGCGCAGCAGCAACAACAACTACTGACAACAACAACAACAACAACAGTAACAAGAAAAAACTGCAATGTATCGTCCAAATTTCTACGAGTCAACTTGCCTGCGCTGCAGCGAGACCGTCTACCAGGTGGATCGCGTGGGGCCACTTAAGGATTTCACATTCTTTCATTCCGGTTGCTTCAAGTGCGTTCATTGCGGCACTAAGCTAACGCTTAAAACATATTTCAATAATCAGCATAAACAGGACGACAAAGAGGTAAGTACAACAACAACAACAACAATGATAAGTTTAGGCGACAAACTTAGGCAATAACTATATACTATGTATATATAAATTTGCACAGCTGCAAATATTTTTGCCTTATTTTTTTTGCCTTTTTTTTGCATTAGCTTCTGCTGTTGCTTCTTCTTACTCTACTGCTACTACTTTGGCTACTTCCATAGCATACGTTATGCATAATAATAAATAACTTTGTTATTGCACTTAGCAAAATGTATGTCACTGCGCACTGTTCACATATCTAGCTATACATATATATATCTATATATATATATATATCTATATATATTTATCTACCTTTAGCTATATAGTCGCAGACATCGACTTTAAAAAAAAAGGCGGCCACCTGCTGTTTGAGTAGGTGAAGCGGTTGCAAATAGCATTGAAGTCATACTCTATGTCTGCCTCTATCTCTTCTCTCTCTCTCACACACACTCTGTATCTATCTATGTCTCACTATGTGTCTCTGTTGAGGGCAAAAAACGTAACATTCGCAAGTTCATAAACTGTAGACATGCTAGAATCGCAACTACATACATAAATATATATATATATATATATATATATATATATATATTCTTGAATTATTGCTATGTTGACAGCATTTAACACTTTTTTATTTTCCCATAATTACTAGAAATATTTTTACTCTACTGTCGTATTAATCATGTTTTATATTATATGTTATTATCTTTTGGATGCTTCAATAATTTTTCATACATTTTTTAAAGTTTTTTTTTATATTTTTTTTTTTTTTTTTAAATCTCCAAGGTTTTCCTAGGCTTACAGCAATTTTTAGAATATTATAGGAGATTTTTTTTTTGTTTTTTAGATATTTATTCATTTATTATCTTTCGGATGCTTCAATAATTTTTCATACATTTTTAAAGTTTTTTTTATATTTTTTTTAAAAAAAAAATCTCCAAGGTTTTCCTAGGCTTACAGCAAATTTTAGAATATTATAGGAAATCTTTTGGATGCTTTAATAATTTTTCATACATTTTTAAAGTTTTTTTTTTTATTTTTTTTTTTTAAAAAAATCTCCAAGGTTTTCCTAGGCTTACAGCAAATTTTAGAATATTATAGGAAATCTTTTGGATGCTTCAATAATTTTTCATACATTTTTAAAGTTTTTTTTATATTTAAAAAAAAAAAACTGCAAGGTTTTCCTAGGCTTACAGCAAATTTTAGAATTTTATAGGAGATTTTTTTTTTGTTTTTAAATATTTTTTCAATATAAACTTTCATGCTTCCTGTTTTTAACACCAAGATTAACAGTTTTTCAAATATCTATAATTTCTATATATATATTTTATATATATCTCTATATATATCTATCTATATCTCTATTTATATCTATCTATATCTCTCTATATAATAATATAACCTATCTAAATTAGGCATCTTTATGTTCCTAAAATTTATTCTTATTTCATTTATTTATTTATTTATTTTTTTTTATTATTCTTCAATATTTTCATTTATTACAATCAATCAATTTCTTCCAGAATTTATTTGGATTTTCCTATAATATCCCAAAATAATTTAGGATGTCTTTTTTTTTCTTTTAATATTTTCCCCAATGTTAGCTTTAAATATTTTTAATTTTTTTTTTTGTCATCATTTACAATTTATATTAATTTTTTCTTTAAGTTTACTTGCATTACAAGCAATATGTGCTAGAATTTTTTTTTTGGTTTTTCCAAAAATTTTATAAAAATTCAGGAAGATATTTACTACAAGTAAAAATCAAGATGATTTTATGCTGATCTTATATAATTTTTCAAACTCATAATTTATTCTGTGCATGTAAATTTCATGCTTAAAGTTTTAGCTCCATTTAAGGAGAGTTAGTTTCGTGTTACGTATAGCTTAAAGCTATATAAGTCTATGTTAGATCTGGACATGAGATTGGGCTAACAATATGGCTAATAAACCTTTTTATTTTTTTTTTTTTGCGGTCTAATCTATTTGAACAAATCTGACTCAATCTTTAATCTAATTGCGCGTATGTACTCGTAAGTACATAATAAAACACACACAGAGACAGATATACAGACACGTACATACATGCATAGACAGGTTTCATCATGATAATCGTTTTTAAATGCCTTTTTACTTGCCACATTTCTTTAGCTTATTTTTCTGTTTTTTTTTTTGTTTTTCTTTTGTTTTTATTTAAATTACCATTTGCGCATTTTGATTGCATCTACAACAATAACAACAGCAACAACAATTTAAATGTTGACCAAGCAACTAATAAAAAACTACTTGTTCACTGTATTGCAGGTCTATTGCAGTTCACATGTACCAAAGAGCGGACCCGGCCATCTTGACCAGACATCGGTGGGCATACGGCAGGCCTTGAATGCGCCGCGTACAAATAAATTTGTTAATGAACAAATACGCGGCACACGCACTGAAATCGATGGTAAGTTGCAAAACCGATAAAGAGAGACAGAGAGTGAGAGAGAGAGAGAGAGAGAGAGAGAGATAGAGAGATAGAGTGTGTGTGAGTGAGTTACAGAGCATATACATATAATGTCACATTCAATAACAATTGCAGGTGTCCTTGGCTCCCGTCAATCAACGCCCAATGGTTATGGTGGGCGTGGTGAGGTTAGCTCACCATCACAAAATGATTCCGATTATAAATATGGCAGATTTGATGCAAGCGCCTTACATATTGCGCATGCGCTTAAACAAACTGAAATACAAAAGGCCTACAATAAGGCGCGCGAGAAGCCAATTGATTTCTATCTGGTAAGTAAGAGCATATACACCCGCCCTTACCCCCCATACTCCCCTTTAACTATAGTTATAGTGTAGCTATATTCTATACTGCCTGGCAAGTGGCCGCAAATTAAGAAATTATTTAGTGCAGAACATCTAATGAAATTTAACTGCTGCTATTGCTGCCGCTGCTGCCGTTGCTGCTGCTGGCCGGCAATAATCATTGCTTCAGTCGTTTATAGCGGCTTGGCAATACACACACAGTAAGAGAGAGAGAGAGAGAGAGAGGGAGAGACTTTGCCTAGTTGTTGTGTCTTGTAAACAAACGGTTGTGCAATGCACCGTCAACAGCAGCGTCGTCACCCGTCAACCATCGCACGTTTCTTTTGTCTTTACATTTTTTTTTTCTTATGTCCAAGTGCGAGTCCGCGTCCGAGTCTCAAGTTGTGGCAAATAGCAAGTTAAGTTTAGTTTTGTTGGTTGCTTGTTTTGCCTACGTTAGGGGCAGCAGCAGCATGCATACGTTGGGTCTTTAATTAATGCAATGTTATATTGCTATAAGTGTCAGAGAGTCATGATTATGTAGGCTAGTGTGCTATTTACACTATTGTGCACACACAAGTTTGTTGCCTAAGTCTTTTGTTTATTTTCACGAAACGCGCAGGCAATCATATAAATCAACTGTTACAATTAGCATATATTATATACCTATATATATATATATATATTATATAGACAGCCGATATTAGCTTTGTCCTTGTCTAACTTACAGCAGAAATAAAAATATAGCTCAGCTTGTAGCTACATTTTTAGGCAACAATCGCAGAAATCTTGAAGCTTCAATTATTTTTCAGCGTACAGTAACAAACTACAGAGTATCTTTAAAGCCTTAACTACCCCATAAGTGTATTATTTTTTTTTTGTAAATTTTTTGCAACTAACTGCAACACATTTTGCATTTATGCTTTACTTATTTCATGCATTTTTTTTCTTATCTCTTTTTGCTGATGTGCAAGAAGCGCAAACAGTGGTCAAGTTTTAACTTTTTGCCACACGTCTCGATTACAATTTATGGCAATGTGCAACAGTTATCGGCAACTAACTGCAACAGCAAAAGCAGCAGCAGCTTTGGGGTGTTATTTTTTTTTTTTTGCCGCATGACTCGACAGTTGTAATCGCTGCAAATCTTTTTGGCTAAATCTGGCTAAAAAAAAAATAAAAATAAAATCTGCATGCTGGTGAAAGCATTATAATCGCATTTCTACGTTAAAGACAAGAAAAGATATAAAAGTCGACAAAAAAAAAAAAACTGATACCGAAAAGAAATGAAATTAAAATCACACAAGTTTTTATTTTTATTTTTTTTTTATTGTCGATTTTAGTTTACTTTTTTTTTTTTTTGCCAAACTGTTGCAATGCCACCAAAAAAAAAAAAAATTTGTAGCTCTTTCTTTCACTTTCGAGAATGCCACACGCGAGTGATCAGCAACAACAACTGCAGCAGCAGCAGTGGCAGTGGCATCAGCAGCAGCAGTGGCAGCAGTGCCAGGCGCATATTATTGCAACGCTCAATTTAACAAATTTCGAACAGGTGTTTGATGGCTTTGTTGTTGCCACACCGCAAAAGCCACACAACAAAAACAAAAAAAAAAACCCCCGAAAACACAACGCCGTCTCGTCGTCTAATAGAAAATATGTGAAAAATTGCATGCATGCAATCATTAAAAATTTTGCATGTTTTACAACTGCCACGCACACTCATAATAACACACAAACACACACATACACACATAGAAAAACACATAAAGACATATGTATGTATGTATGCTACAACACACACCCACAAAACACTAAAATTTTTTGTACAGAGTTCACATTGTATCAGGTTTAAAACGCACTGTGCACAATATTTTATACAGCACTGTGCTGTCTAACTCTGCCTGCTGTGTACATACGCTGGCAGCATAGATTTCCATATACGGATATCTATGCGCGTTGCCGTCACTTGTTTTTCCGGCTGCATTGCACCAGCACTAGCAGCAGCAGCAGTAGTTAAACAGCAATATCAACGTCAACGTCAACGTCGACTGCGACGTTAACGTTGCGCTCTTTGCTAAATCTAAATTATGCGCACCAGAGTGAAAGTAACGGCATCGTCGCATTTGCTTCATCATTCAACTGACAGCAAAAGCAGCGCAGTCAACGTTAACAGCGCAGCGCTGTCATCGGCAGTGTCATTCTTTTGCGTGCTCTCTCTTTAAGCTGTGCGCGCTCTCACTGCGCGTAAGCTCTCACTTACATTCGTACTGCCTCTCACTCTGCTGCTCTCACTCTCACTGTACAATTTTAGGCTTTAGGCTCCCTTTCGCCCTTATGCAATGCACGCGCATTTTTTTTTCGTAAATGCGCCGTGTAATTGTTATTGGGGCGGCGGCGGCTCACAAACAACAACAAAAAGCAAAAAGCAAAAACACTTCCTCATGCTTAGCTTGAGCTTTTTGCGCAGACGCAAAACGACGCAGTGGCCAATTTACAGTTAATGTTTATCTCTGTTGCTTTTGTGTTCGTTTTATTTTTTTTATTTTTTGTATAACTTACGCAATAATTAATTTCGACGTTTTTGGACTTTCGTTTTCAGTTTGGTTTCAGTTGCTGCCACTGTCGCTGCGACTGTGCTGCTAATGCTGTTATTTCTGCTTTTGTTGCCATTCTTGTTGTTGTTATTGTTATTATTTGATGAATTTTTTTTTGGCATTGTCACCGTGGGCGTTATAACTGTTGTTGCTCTCAATTTTTATACGTTTACCAAAAAAAAACAAAAAAAAAAAACTAAATAATAATAAAAATGAATAAAAAAATGTTATACTCGTCGTCGCACTAAGCCGCTCACGCAATTCCACTGTCCATTGTCAACGGGGCTATGAACCATTTAGTTTTGCATGCTGTTGTTGTTGTTGTTGTTGCTGTGGCTACTACTGCTGCTGCTGTTCTTGTTGTTGCTGTGGCTGCTGCTGCTTATTACTTTTTGTTTTTGTTTATATTTTTTTTTTTTATAGTTATTGTTTTGAACTTGACATTGAATTTTAGTTTTAATTACATATTGTTATTGTTATTATTATTATGATGACGATCATGATGATGATTATTGTATTTGGCGCTAAATGCTACGAAATTCCCATGCGGAAGCATTAATTAACAAATGTAGCAAAATTTAATTTAATTGTTTAATCTAACATATTATTTATTCGACTCAGTGAATAAATTCGAATGCAGCATGCAACTGCCACGGCGATGGCGATGGCGATGGCGACGACAGCAACTATAATTATACAAAAAAATCATAACAGCAACAGCAAAAAACTAAACTAATTGAAAGTTATGTTTATTATTTTTTGTTTGTTTGTTTGAAACAACAATAAACAATGGCAAAACAACAAAAGGCAGTCAAAAGTTTAAGTTTATTGAGCTGAAGGTTTTTTTTTTAATTTTTTTTTGTTGTTCAGTTTCGAAAGTCTATAGAATTTTTTATGCATTTTTTTTTGAGTTATATATAATTTTTTTTTTTTTGTTATTTAAAGTGAATGGAAATTGACTAAAAAAAAAATAAAATATTTTAATTTTTCTTTATTTATTTTTGTTTAAATTTAATTTTTGTTGCGCTCTGTATACAAAAAGAAATTTATAAAAAAAAAATATTTGTAGAATTACAATTAGCGTTCAAAAAAATAAAAAAAGTTATAGGTGAAATCTCTAGAAATAATTCGCAAGCTTATCCCGAGCTAGAGCAATGAATGGACAGCAAAGGGGACAAGAGAAGTCTCACGCAATGCGTGACCAGTTGAGGAGAGTTGGGTGCAACTGCAACAGCAGCAGTAGCAGCAGCAGGAGCGGGTGGACAGCAGTCTATAGAGTCGACGGCTTGATGATGATGCCACAAACCATAATGTCAGATATTTAGCCAAGCGTCGCAGCTGAAGCGTGGCATTATAATTAGCCAAGTTAACAAGCCAAGCATTGCAAAAAGCCGCAGCGTAAACTGCAACTGCAACAGCAACAACAACTGCAGATACAGCTCTATAGATACATTTACAGCTATAGATACAAAAAAAAAAAAAAAAAAATTATTGAGCGCTTTCTCTAACTATAAAAATTTTTTGGATATTTTTTCTAACTATAAACAAATTTTTTTTGAATATTTTTTTAGGCTCGTGAGGAGCAAGCACGCCTGGAAATGAAACATCGTAAGGAAGAGGATGATCTATATAGAAAATTTGCACGTAAACGTGAAGAAGAAGATCGTAAAATACAAAATGAATTTCAAGATGAATGGGAACGTGAATTACAACGTTTAACGCATAAATTTGAAAAAGAATTGGCAACATCACGTCGCAATCGTGATGAAGCCAATATTCTAACACTACGACATGAACAACAAAAGGAAGATTTAGAAAAAAATATGACATTGCGACGTAGCAAGAAAAAGGAAAGTATAACACGTAAAATGCTTGAACATGAACGTTACGAGACAGCAGCATTAGTTGATCGTCAGTCAAGTGAAATGTTAGAATTGATTAGTGCTCGACGTTCCGAATATATGCAAAGTGAGAGCATCTTTTTGGATGATGAATTTAGTGAGGGTGCCGTACCCATTGAATATCCATTGAATGCACCAGTGCCGGCACCACCAGCTGTTAGTAAATTTCAAATTTATACAGATCCCATTGAGTTTGAAGATGTTGATCGTATTGCAATTTCGGTGGCACAAGAGGATCAAAAAACATTTACGGATTTAGTGCGACAACTTGTTGGTCGTTGTACTACAGATATTGAAAAGGCGCGTACAATATTCCGTTGGATAACGGTTAAAAATCTAAATGCCATGCACTTTGATGATGATCTTCGAGGTGATACACCGATGGGTTTACTACGTGGCATCAAATATGGCACCGAAAGTTATCATGTACTCTTTAAACGTCTCTGCAGTTATGCAGGATTACATTGTGTGGTCATCAAGGGTTATTCCAAAAGTGCCGGATATCAGCCGGGTGTTAAATTTCAAGATTCACGTTTTCGTAACTCATGGAATGCTGTCTATGTTGCTGGCGCTTGGCGTTTCGTTCAATGTAATTGGGGTGCACGTCATTTGGTTAATGCTAAAGAGGCACCCAAACAGGGACGTGGCAAGAATGATAGTTTGCGGTAAGTTTGCACTTCTAACTGAAAATAAATGTAAAATTTTATTGTTTTTTTTTCACAGTTATGAATATGATGATCATTATTTTCTCACCGATCCGCGTGAATTCATCTATGAGTTCTATCCACTGCAGGAGGAATGGCAATTACTGAAACGTCCCATCACTCTACGAGAATTTGAAAATTTACCATTTGTACGTTCGCTCTTCTTTCGTTATGGTTTACACTTTGCCGATGAGGGTTATGGTGCAGTTGTCTTTACTGATGATACGGGAGCTGCCACAGTTCGCATTGCAATGCCAACGGATATGCAAAGTTGTTTAATTTTTCATTATAACCTCAAATTTTATGATAGCGATGAGGAGTTATCCTATGATGGTGTCTCACTCAAACGTTTCGTTATGCAATCTGTTATTGGTAACATTGTTGCATTTCGTGTGCATGCTCCATGTTCGGGTGCATTTTTACTTGATATCTTTGCGAATGCTGTAACGCCGCAGGAATATTTGACGGGTGAACCAATGAAATTTAAATCTGTTTGCAAGTTTAAGGTGAGTAGAGAGTAGAATAAAGTTTTGCAGGGTATTAAACAATTCTATCTACTCTTAGATCTGCTGTGAGGAACTTCAAACGGTTATGGTGCCGCTGCCGGATTGCGCCAGTGGCGAATGGGGTCCAACAAAAGCTACACGACTTTTTGGTCTCATTCCCATAACACATCAGGTAAATGAGATTAAACAAATGTTTAACATTTCATACACTAAACTTTCTTAAACTCTTTTTTTACTATAGGATCCCTTAATATTTGCGGGACGCAGCTTGGATCTACAGTTTCGTATGTCGCGTCCATTAACAGATTTTATGGCAACATTACATAAAAACGGCATCGAAGAGAAGAAGTTGGCCAAATATGTAACACATAGCACATTGGATGACATTGTTACATTTATAATCAAGTAAGTACCGGATATTTTACAGTCTTAACTTATTATTAATATATTTTATGTCTTATTATTTGCAGCTTCCCCGAAGAGGGTCAATATGGCCTTGATATCTATACACGCGAGCTGGGCGCACCACAGCATCATCACAACAACAATAATAATAATAATATTCACAATAACAATAACAATTCCTCATCATCATCGGGCGAAAAGCATTTGCTGACGCATTGCTGTAAATATTTGATAAATTCGTCCAAACGGAATTAAAGGAAGGATAAGGAATGTTTATGTTTTTTTTGTTTGTTTTGTTATTGTTGCTGTTGTTGTTGCTAATTGTTTTGGCAAATACAAAATGCAATATTAATTATAATATATATAGTCTAGTTTTAGGCAGTTACTAAACATAAAAAAAAGAACGAAACGAAATAAAATTTTAATATGCAGGTGCTAAAAGCTTACATCGTACATCAATCATGCTCAATATATATATAAATATATATCTTTGATATATCGATATATATCATATCAATATATTATATATTGATATATCGAAATAATTTGAGAAATATTGTAAATACTCTAGACTCTAATCATTAGACCTTAAAAAAAAAAAAACCAATACAAAAAGACAATGCCTAGTAATACCTGAAAATATATCAAATTTCTTTTTAAACATATCTATATATTATATTATATTATATTATATTATATATGTGTTGTACTTATTATATTAATGCCTAATAATTTATTATGATTGAAAAACCATGAGACACGTTTGTCTTTAATACAAAATAAATACCAAGAATTATTGATTGATTTTTATTTTACTTATTATAACTTTGCAGAAGAACAGAAGATTTCTAACGCTGCTTACAAATAAAACAATTTCTATTATGAGACACAATTAAAATTTCCTTTACCATTAAAAGCGCAAAAAAAAATCAACTAATTTTCACTATGAACTACCAGGCGAACAGAACCTAGCAGCAAGCAGCAAGCACTGTCAATATACATAACTCTCATAATTTATATAACTCTATTAATATACATATCTCTGTTAATATACATATATCCGTTAATTCAAAATAAAATTAGTCATGTAGCTGCTTGCTTCTCATCTTCTGTTCGCCTGGTATTTCATGCAGAAAATTCGGTTATTTTGCCCCTGATTTAACCCATACATGCCAAAATTAACCAATTTTCACTATGAAATACCAGGAGAACAGAACCTAACAGCAAGCAGCAAGCTCTGTTAATTTACATTACTCTCTTAATCTACATAACCCTATTAATATACATAACTCTGTTAATATACATAACTCTGTTGCTATACATAAATCTGTTAATTCAAAATAAAATTTTCGTACAGCTTGCTTCTCGCTTCTGTTCGCCTGGTATTTCATGCAGAAAATTCGGTTATTTTGGCTCCGATTTGACCCACATTTGCCAAAATGAAATACCAGGAGAACAGAATCTAGCAGAAAGCATTACATTACTCTCTTAATTTACATAAATCCGTTAATTTAAAATTATTTGTTGATATAGCTGCTTGCTCCCAGTTTCTGTTCGCCTGACCCAATATCGACTAATTTTCACTATGAAATAGCGGGCTAACAGAACCTAGCAACAAGCACTGTTAATTTACATAACTCTGTTAATATACATAACTCTGTTGCTATACATAAATCTGTTAATTCAAAATAAAATTTTCGTACAGCTTGCTTCTCGCTTCTGTTCGCCTGGTATTTCATGCAGAAAATTCAGTTATTTTGGCTCAGATTTGACCCAAAATCGACTAATTTTCACTATGAAATACTAGGCGAACAGAAGCTGGGAGCAAGCTCTGTTAATTTATACTTATTTTAGTTAATGACATTTTTTCGTGTAGTTACTTGCTCCCAGCTTCTGTTCGCCTGGTATTTCATGCAGAAAATTATGATTTTGGCACTCACATCTGATCTGAATTATATTTGCTCTTTTAGTGGTAACGGAAATTCAAAATTTCTTTTTGTTTTTGTAGCGCCATTGACCAACCAGAAGCAGAGGATCGGTTAAAAATGTAGTTTCCGTATGAAACCTTCTCCTTTAAGAACTTTCCTTTTCTTTATTACTTTTAATTTTCTGTAATACCCTTTGATTTTTATAATTTCTGTCTAACCAAAAATTTAACTAACTAAAGATAGCATAGAAATAAAAACATTTTAAAAATTTAACAAATTTATTTTTAGTAATTTGACATTGTAGAATATTTAGACATAGCTAAGACGCAGGCGCACGTTCAGCTTTTTGCTCATCTGTTAGATTTTCTTCATCTGCAACACTTTCTTTTTGAACTATAGCATCAGTCTCTACACTATTGCTCGCCGTTTTCGTACCAGTTTCCTCTGGTGCAGCATTCATATCTTCGCCTTTATCCTTGATTATATGTTTAGTTTCCTTGTCTTCAATATTTTCTTCAGTTAAATTTAAATCGTTTAATTCTTTAGTTTTAGAATTACAATTTATTTCAGCATTCGCTGTAGTTTGTATAATTATTTGTTTATCAGCATTAGTCTCCACCTTCATGTTTTGTTCCTCATTTTTCGTTTCCATTTTGACAATATCTTTCTCGGAAATATTGGCTACATTGATATCTTCGACACCTTCTTCGACAACAATATTTTCGTTCTCTTTTACATTTATACTACGCTCCATGATTGTAGCACTATTTTCGACGATCATGTCTACTTTATCGGGGATTACCGTATCCATATCTTTTACTTCCGTAATCGTTACATATTCGGGAATTTTTTCTACACCGTCAGTAGTATCTACTATTGTAGTATCTTCTACTATTGTAGTATCTTCTACTATTGTAGTATCTTCTACTATTGTAGTATCTTCTACTATTGTAGTATCTTCTACTATTGTAGTATCTTCTCCTATTGTAGTATCTTTTACTATTGTAGTATCTACTATTGTAGTATCTTCTGCATCATAAATGTCTTTCTCTGGTATTTTCATCCCACATTTCTCTTTTATGACCATAGTGCCTTCAAGTACGTCATTCATATCTTCTTTTTCAAGTATCTTCATCTCAAAATCCTCTTTCATGATCATGGTATCTTCTGGAGGTTTTTGCATCGGATTTTGCGTCTCTGAAATAAATACAACGTCGGAAATATCTTCTTTTTCATGTATTTTCAATTTAGAATTTTCTGGAGGTATTTCCCGCTGATTAAAATGCGTTTCCGAAATAAATACAACGTCGGTAATATCTTCTTTATGTATTTTTAGTTCAAAATTCTCTTTCATGATTATGGTATCTTCTGGAGGTTTTTGCGTCTCCGAAATAAATACAACGTCGGTAATATCTTCTTTTTTATGTATCTTTAGTTCAAAATTCTCTTTCATGATCATGGTATCTTCTGGAGGTTTTTGGGTCTCCGAAATAAATACGACGTCGGTAATGTCTTCTTTTTTACGTATCTTTAGTTCAAAATTCTCTTTCATGATCTTGGTATCTTCTAGAGGTTTTTGCGTCTCCGAAATAAATACAACGTCGGTAATATCTTCTTTTTCATGTATATTCAACTCAGAATTCTCTTTTATGATAATATTAACTTGTGGAGGTATTTTTTTCACTGCGGCGATATCTTCTGCAGCAGTGATATCATCTACAGCAGTGATATCTTGTACAGCGGTAATATCTTCTCCAGCGGTAATATCTTCTACAGCGGTAATAACTTCTTCAGCGGTAACAGCTTCTACAGGGGTAACATCTTGTACAGCGGTAATATCTTGCACAGCGGTAACATCTTGTACAGCGGTAACACCTTGTACAGCGGTAACATCTTCTACAGCGGTAATATCTTCCCCGGCGGTAATATCTTCTACAGCGGTGACGTCGGTGATATCTTCTCCAGCGGTAAAAATTTGTACATCGGTGATATCTTCTTCAGCGGTAATATCTTCTACAACGGTAACACCTTGTACAGCGGTAACACCTTGTACAGCGGTAATATCTTCCCCGGGGGAGATATCTTGTACAGCGGTAATATCTTCTATAGCGGTAATAACTTGTACAGCGGTGACGTCGGTAATATCTTCTACAGCAGTGATATCTTCTCCAGCGGTAATATCTTCTACAGCGGTGATATCTTCTACAGCGGTAACAACTTGTACAGCGGTAATATCTTCCCTGGGGGAGATATCTTCTACAGCGGTGATATGTTGTACAGCGGTGATATCTTGTACAGCGGTAACATCTTCTACAGCGGTGATATCTTCTCCAGCGGTAATATCTTCCATAGCGGTGATATCTTCTCCAGCGGTAATATCTTGTACAGCGGTGACGTCGGTGATATCTTCTACAGCAGTGATATCTTGTACAGCGGTAACATCTTCTACAGCGGTAACATCTTCTACAGCGGTAACATCTTCTACAGCGGTAACATCTTCTACAGCGGTGATATCTTTCCCGGGGGAGATATCTTGTACAGCGGTAACACCTTGTACAGCGGTAACATCTTCTACAGCGGTAACATCTTCTACAGCGGTGATATCTTCTCCAGCGGTAATATCTTGTACAGCGGTGACGTCGGTGATATCTTCTCCAGCGGTAATATCTTCCATAGCGGTGATATCTTCTCCAGCGGTAATATCTTGTACAGCGGTGACGTCGGTGATATCTTCTACAGCAGTGATATCTTTTACAGCGGTAACATCTTGTACAGCGGTAACATCTAGTACAGCGGTAACATCTTGTACAGCGGTAACATCTTGTACAGCGGTAACATCTTCTACAGCGGTAATATCTTCTCCAGCGGTAATATCTTCTCCAGCGGTAATATCTTCCATAGCGGTGATATCTTCCATAGCGGTGATATCTTCTACAGCGGTAATATCTTCCATAGCGGTAATATCTTCTGCAGTGGTAATATCTTCTCCAGCGGTAATATCTTGTACAGCGGTGACGTCGGTGATATCTTCTCCAGCGGTGATATCTTCTCCAGCGGTGACATCTTCTACAGCGGTGACATCTTCTCCAGCGGTGATATCTTCTCCAGCGGTGATATGTTCTACAGCGGTAATATCTTCTCCAGCGGTAATATCTTCTCCAGCGGTAATATCTTCTCCAGCGGTAATATCTTCTCCAGCGGTAATATCTTCTACAGCGGTGATATCTTCTCCAGCGGTAATATCTTGTACAGCGGTGATATCTTCGTACAGCGGTGATATCTTGTACAGCGGTAATATCTTGTACAGCGGTAATATCTTCTCCAGCGGTAATATCTTCTCCAGCGGTAATATCTTCTACAGCGGTGATATCTTCTACAGCGGTGATATCTTCTCCAGCGGTAATATCTTGTACAGCGGTGATATCTTCTCCAGCGGTAATATCTTCTACAGCGGTAATATCTTCTACAGCGGTGACGTCGGTGATATCTTCTCCAGCGGTAATATCTCCTCCAGCGGTGATATCTTCTCCAGCGGTGATATCTTCTCCAGCGGTGGTATCTTCTCCAGCGGTAATATCTTCAAAAAAAAAAAAAAAAAAAAAAAAAAAAAAAAAAAAAAAAAAAAAAAAAAAAAAAAAAAAAAAAAAAAAAAAAAAAAAAAAAAAAAAAAAAAAAAAAAAAGAAGATATCACCGACGTCACCGCTGTACAAAATATCACCGCTGTACAACATATCACCGCTGTAGAGGATATTACCGCTGGAGAAGATATACAAGGTGCTACCGCTGTAGAAGATATCACAGCTATGGAAGATATTACCGCTGGAGAAGATATTACCGCTGGGGAAGATATTACCGCTGTAGAAGATATTACCGCTGTGAGAATGTATCTACCGCTGGAGAAGATCTCACCTGCTGGCAGAAGATATTACCGCTGGAGGAGATATTACCGCTGGAGAAGATATCACCGACGTCACCGCTGTTGAAGATATCTCCCGCCGGGGAAGATATTACCGCTATGGAATTTATCCCCGCTGTACAAGATATCACCGCTGTGGAAGATACTACCGCTGGAGAAGATATCACCGCTGCAGAAGATATCACCGCTGTACAAGATATCACCGCTGGAGAAGATATTACCGCTGGAGAAGATATTACCGCTGTACAAGATATTACCGCTGGAGAAGATATTACCGCTGTAGAAGATATTACAGCAGTGATATCTTCTCCAGCGGTGATATCTTCTACAGCGGTGATATCTTCTCCAGCGGTAGCACCTTGTACAGCGGTGATATCTTCCCCGGCGGGAGATATCTTCTACAGCGGTGATATCTTGTACAGCGGTGATATCTTGTACAGCGGTAACGATATCTTCTCCAGCGGTAATATCTTCCATAGCGGTGATATCTTCTCCAGCGGTAATATCTTGTACAGCGGTGACGTCGGTGATATCTTCTACAGCAGTGATATCTTGTACAGCGGTAACATCTTCTACAGCTGTAACATCTTCTACAGCGGTAATATCTGCCCCGGGGGAGATACCTTGTACAGCGGTAACATCTTCTACAGCGGTAATATCTTCTCCAGTGGTAATATCTTGTACAGCGGTAACATCTTCTCCAGCAGCGATATCTTGTACAGCGATAACATGTTGTATAGCGGTAATATCTTCTCCAGCGGTAATATCTTGCCCAGCGGTGATATCTTCCGTAGCGGTGACTATCTTCTCCAGCGGTAATATCTTCCACAGCGGTGATATCTTGAACAGCGGGGATAAATTCCATAGCGGTAATATCTTCCCCGGGGGAGATATCTTGAGCAGGGGTGACGTCGGTGATATCTTGTACAGCGGTGATATCTTCTGCTGCAGGGAGCATCTTGTGCAGCGGAGATACATTCCAGTACAGCGGTAACACCTTGTACAGCGGTAACATCTTGTACAGCGGTGATTTCTCCAGCGGTGATATCTTCTCCAGCGGTAATATCTTGTACAGCGGCGACGTCGGTGATATCTTCTCCAGCGGTAATATCTTCCACAGCGGTGATATGTTCCACAGCGGTGATATCTTCTCCAGCGGTAATATCTTCTCACAGCGGTAATATCTTCTGCAGCGGTAATATCTTGTCCAGCGGTAATATCTTGTCCAGCGGTGATATCGTCTACAGCGGTGATATCTTCTCCAGCGGTAATATCTTCTACAGCGGTGACATCTTCTCCAGCGGTGACATCTTCTCCAGCGGTGATATCTTCTACAGCGGTAATATCTTGTACAGCGGTAATATCTTGTACAGCGGTAACATCTTGTACAGCGATAACATCTTGTATAGCGGTAATATCTTCCCCAGCGGCGATAGCTTGTACAGCAGTGATATCTTGTACAGCGGTGATATCTTGTACAGCGGTAATATCTTGTACAGCGGTAATATCTTGTACAGCGGTAATATCTTGTACAGCGGAGATATATTCCATAGCGGTGACATCTTCTCCAGCGGTGACATCTTCTCCAGCGGTAATATCTTCGTACCAGCGGTAATATCTTGTACAGCGGTAATATCTTCTACAGCGGTAATATCTTCTACTAGCGGTAATATCTTCTACAGCGGTGACATCTTCTACAGCGGTGATATCTTCTCCAGCGGTAATATCTTCTACAGCGGTAATATCTTCTCCAGCGGTAATATCTTCCCCAGCAGCGATATCTTGTACAGCGGAGATATCTTCTGCAGCGGTGATATCTTCTCCAGCGGTAATATCTTCCACAGAGGTGATATCTTGTACAGCGGGGATAAATTCCATAGCGGTAATATCTTCCCCGGGGGAGATATCTTGAACAGGGGTGACGTCGGTGATATCTTGTACAGCGGTAATATCTTTTACAGCGGTAATATGTTCTGCTGCAGGGAGATCTTGTACAGCGGAGATACATTCCATAGCGGTAATATCTTGTACAGCGGTAATATCTTCCTTAGCGGTAATATCTTCTCCAGCGGTAATATCTTCCACAGAGGTGATATCTTGAACAGCGGGGATAAATTCCATAGCGGTAATATCTTCCCCGGGGGAGATATCTTGAACAGGGGTGACGTCGGTGATATCTTGTACAGCGGTAATATCTTTTACAGCGGTAATATGTTCTGCTGCAGGGAGATCTTGTACAGCGGAGATACATTCCATAGCGGTAATATCTTGTACAGCGGTAATATCTTCCTTAGCGGTAATATCTTCTCCAGCGGTAATATCTTCCATAGCGGTGATATCTTCTACAGCGGTAACACCTTGTATATCTTCTCCAGCGGTAATATCCTCTACAGCGGTGATATTTTGTACAGCGGTGACGTCGGTGATATCTTCTTCAGCGGTAACATCTTGTACAGCGGTAACATCTTGTACAGCGGTAACACCTTGTACAGCGGTAACACCTTGTACAGCGGTAACACCTTGTACAGCGGTAACATCTTCTACAGCGGTAATATCTTCTACAGCGGTAATATCTTCCCCGGGGGAGATATCTTCTACAGCGGTGATATCTTGAACAGCGGTGATATCTTGAACAGCGGTGATATCTTGAACAGCGGTGATATCTTCTCCAGAGGTAATATCTTCCATAGCGGTAATATCTTCCATAGTGGTAATATCTTCCTCGGGGGAGATATCTTGAACAGGGGTGACGTCGGTGATATCTTGTACAGCGGTAATATCTTCTCCAGCACCGATATCTTCCAAAGCGGTAATATCTTCTCCAGCAGTAATATCTTCTACAGCGGCGATATCTTCTACAGCGGTAATATCTTTTACAGCGGTAATATCTTCCCCAGCAGCGATATCTTCCCCAGCAGCGATATCTTCCTCAGCGGTAATATCTTCTGCAGTGGTAATATCTTCTGCAGTGGTAATATCTTCTCCAGCGGTAATATCTTCTACAGCGGTGACGTCGGTGATATCTTCTTCAGCGGTAATATCATCCCCAGCAGCGGTAATATCTTCCCCAGCAGCAATATCCTGTACAGCGGAGATATCTTCTCCAGCGGTAATATCTTCCCCAGCAGCGATATCTTGTACAGCGGTAATATCTTCTCCAGGAGTAATATCTTCTCCAGCGGTTATATCTTCCCCAGCTATATTATCTTCCCCAGCAGCGATATCTTGTACAGCGGTAACATCTTGTACAGCGGTAACATTTTGTACAGCGGGGATATATTCCATAGCGGTGACATCTTCTCCAGCGGTGACATCTTCCCCAGCGGTAATATATTCCCCAGCAGGGATATCTCGTTCAGCGGTAACATCTTCCCAAGCGGTAATATCTTCCCAAGCGGTAATATCTTCCCCAGCAGCGATATCTTGTACAGCGGTAACATCTTGTACAGCGGTAACATCTTGTACAGCGGGGATATATTCCATAGCGGTGACATCTTCTCCAGCGGTGACATCTTCCCCAGCGGTAATATATTCCCCAGCAGCGATATCTCGTTCAGCGGTAACATCTTCCCAAGCGGTAATATCTTTTCCAGCAGCGATATCTTGTACTGCGGTAACTTCTTGCACAGCGGTAACTTCTTGTACAGCGGTAACTTCTTGTACCAGCGGTAACATCTTGTACAGCGGTAACTATCTTGTACAGCGGTAACTTCTTGTACAGCGGTAACTTCTTGTACAGCGGTAACTTCTTGTACAGCGGTAACTTCTTGTACAGCGGTAACTTCTTGTACAGCGGTAACTTCTTGTACAGCGGTAACTTCTTGCACAGCGGTAACATCTTGTACAGCGGTAACATCTTGTACAGCGGTAACATCTTGTACAGCGGTAACTTCTTGTACAGCGGTAACTTCTTGTACAGCGGTAACTTCTTGTACAGCGGTAACTTCTTGTACAGCGGTAACTTCTTGTACAGCGGTAACTTCTTGTACAGCGGTAACTTCTTGTACAGCGGTAACTTCTTGTACAGCGGTAACTTCTTGTACCAGCGGTAACTTCTTGCACAGCGGTAACATCTTGTACAGCGGTAACTTCTTGTACAGCGGTGATATCTTGTACAGCGGTGATATCTTCTCCAGAGGAAATATCTTCCAAAGCGGTAATATCTTCCCCGGGGGAGTCTTGAACAGGGGTGACGTCGGTGATATCTTGTACAGCGGTAATATCTTCTCCAGCGGTAATATCTTCCTCAGCAGCGATATCTTGCACATTGGAGATATATTCTCCAACGGTAATATCTTCCCCAGCGATAATATCTTCTACAGCGGTAACATCTTGTACAGCGGTGACATCTTGTACAGCGGTAACATCTTGTACAGCTGTAACATCTTGTACAGCTGTAACATCTTGTACAGCGGTAACATCTTGTACAGCTGTAACATCTTGTACAGCTGTAACATCTTGTACAGGTGTAACATCTTGTACAGCGGTAACATCTTGTAGAGCGGTAACATCTTGTACAGCGGTGACATCTTCCCAAGCGGTAATATCTTCCCTAGCAGCGATATCTTGTACAGCGGAGATATATTCTTCAGCGGTAATATCTTCCCAAGCAGCGATATCGTGTACAGCGGAGATATCTTGTACAGCGGTGATATTTTGCCAAGCGGTAATATCTTCTCCAGCAGCGATATCTTGTATAGCGGTAATATCTTGTACAGCGTAGACATCTTTTCTAGCGGAGATATCTTTTCTAGCGGAGATATCTTCTCCAGCAACGATATCTTCCCTAGCGGCTGTATTTTCTTCTACAGCAGTGTTATCTTTTCCAGCGACCTTCAAGCCAGAATCATATTTCATGAAGATATTACCTTCTGCAGTTATTGTATTCATTACGGTGTTTCTTGTTTCCGCATTAACTTTCGTACCTGATATCTCTTCTATATCTAAAATCTTTGGTTTTTTGGTAATATGAGGATAAACTTCCGTGGTAAAATGTACGACAGTTATATCTTCTGCTTTAAGATGTATATCTGATTTGGTTTGTTTATCGATAATATCTTCTATTTCTCGGATCTTTATTTGAGATTTATCGTTATTAATGTTATCAACTTGATCATTTATGTTCTGCTGAAGGTCGTTTGCATCTATATTGGGTTCTTCACATACTATCTGTACTTCTGCGGTATTCTCTATGTAGTTAACTTGAACATTGCTTTCAATGACTTCTGTCTGTTCCTCAGCGATGTTTACCAGCTTATCGCACCTGTCGTTTTTAGAAACAAGATTAAGGCAGGGATCGCTATTTGCTTTTGGACTAGGTTCAAGAAGTGTTGGTATTTGTTTCATTTCTGATATAATTGTTTTTGTATTTGGTTCGATGCATGGTTTTTGTGAAGCTGATACTGGTTGCGTTTTAAGTCCTTTAACTGGCAACTTGCCCATACGATAGAATATGCAATGTCCATTAGCAGCGATATAGCAGGCACTTTCACTATCAATTTTCAAGACAACAAATACTCCATTGTCTTGATCTTTGCGATAAACAATATTCCATAAATCCAAATTAAAATCGTTTTGTGCCTTTATTAATTGTAGAATATAGTCATTACTTTTTCCGATTGTATGTGGTAAAATAGCAGTTATATAATATTTGGAATCACTTTTTGAACTAATATGTGTATCAATATTGGGTCCATTATAGTGAGTAAGTTTTGAGCCAATTGTCAAAAGCCATAAAGCTGTTTCTTTATTGTCACACTGCACTTCGATGTAACCTGGCCAAGATTTAACGGCCGAAAATCGTATTGGAGCAGCTGATAGATTTTCAGTACTTCTTAGTGCCGCCTCTTCTATAATTGCCTCTTGTAGTTCATCTTTTTCTTTTGGACTAAGTCGTTTTATTGGATATCCGATTGGTTTGAAACATACCATTAACTCATCCAATTCATCTGGAATATTGGCAGGATTTTTATAATTCTCGAGAACCTCTTCACTTATACGCAATGACTGTGGACAAACTTCTACAGGATTTTCAATATTACTATTGTTTTCTTCGTTTAAGTTTGTATTATCAACTGGTTGAATTTGTATTGGTTCATTGTTCATATCTAATGTAAGAGTCGGATCATATCCTTGTTTAATACAGATTAAAAGTCTACTGATTGCTTCTATTGTATTTGGTGTCACGATTGCTTCTTGTGTTTGTAACATACGTTGACGTTTTGTTAATCGTTCAACTGAAGTTGTACATCTTTTCTGTGGCACATTTTCTATTTTATTGTTACAATTCGTCTCAGATGATTTTTCACTTTGCCGTGTTGGGGAGACGTCACGGTTTGCAACTTCAATTGCCACTGCCACCCTTGGATTACACTTTGTATTTAAAGTTTCTGGTGTAAATATTGATAGCTCCGATAATACTAGTGATGATTCACTTTCTTCCTCTGGAACTAGTCTATCAGGTCGACGAAGAAACCAACTGCGTGACGGTGGCAATTGTTCTCTATAACTGAAGCGATTTCTTCTTTTTACAACTGAATTATTTTGGAATAATGAACGTCGCCTACAAGGCCCAGAGGAAGAACCTCTGAACCTTTGCCGATTATTATGAGAAAATTGTATTCCTCCACTACATGAAGATCGTTGAAAGAGTTGCGAAGAATGATTTCTGGACGGCTGATTTGGTTGTATGTTTTCGCCATAGAAAGGCCTGCGACTCAGAAAATATCTATTATAATTATGATGAGGATATGAACTTGATACACTTATCCCATTATATGATCGATTCATATTCTCAGATTGCCGAAAATTTGCCATATTCTGTGAAAATAAATTTGATTGTGGCTGATAATGTTGTCGGTCGAAATATTGTGGATAATGGTATGGAAAATCGTCAGGTTGTGGATGATAATGTTGTTGGAAATCTTGTGTTCCAAAATGCTGTTGATAGTAATGTGGTTGATAATTTTGGAAAGGCAGTTGTTCCTGCTCCCAATATTGTTGTGTACTTGATTGTTCTTGGTTTTCTGCTGATCTCGCAGCAGTCCAAGGAGAATACAAATATTCCCTATGTGTGTGAAACGGAATTGCATTTGTTGTAGCATTCCTAAAATTATTCCATTGTCCTAAGACATTTGATTTGTTATTTCTTTGCTTTTGATTCTTTGTTTTAAAATTTGTAGGGCCCATTCGTAGTCTTCTTTTATGGCAGGATATAAATAAATCTGGTCAAACCTGAGCATATATCCGCAAATACGCAGGCAAGGCTATAACAATTAGAACAGGCGGCAGCCAAATGCCTGAGCACTCCGTTAGCGACTGAACTATTTATAATAGTCCCCGGGCCTTCAGCCTGGCCGACTCTTGGCACGGATCGTTTAACACCTTAGTCCAGCCCGGGTTGTGAGATGTGTGCAAGTGTGTGTGTGGGACTATACTTTAACAGGCGGCACCCACAAGCGCCTGGTCAATAAGACATAAAATAAATCTGTCTTATCCGCTGATTGTCCGGGGCTGCTTATTCATAAGTTACTCTTCTTCATCATAATATTCACAGCTAACCTCTCCCTCTTGATCATGAAGAGGCCATTCGCTATCCGCAAACTGCGACCCGTCCGGTGGCTCCCAGCTGAGCCCCTGGCGAAACCATCTCACATAGTCCGCCAGCCCGGATATGCATATAAATATATATATATATATATATATATATATATATTATATTTAAATAAATCAGATAATGATTATCAGTTATATATATATATATTATATACATATATATATATATATATATTTATATGCTTGTTATAGAAAATTCCAGCTATAGTTGTATTCATTTTTTTTTATTTGTTCATGCTCCTTAATCATATATTTACGATATATATTTATATATAATATATATATCTTCTATAATCCGTATAGATGATAATGGAAGTCTGACTCGAAAGTCTGGGAGGAGCTGGGTGATAAACAAGGAGGGGTAATATATTTTATTATACTTTATATTCATAATTTTTTTTTTTTTTTTGCACAATATAATCATCAATGGTAGGGGATAAGGGGCGGGAGCGGGTTGTGTATTTTAAGTTTTTTTTTTTTGTTTGGATTTGGATTCAAGAATAAAATATATATAATATAGTATATATATATATATGTATAATTATAGATAAAAATTTATGCTTAAACTTATTATATAAGAAGTGAAATATATTACTTTCTATATAATGGGGGACGACTGTATATTATCAGTTTGCTCTTTGTTTTTTTTTTTGTTTTTTTTTTTCTTATTTCTTTTGTTTTTTGTTTTTATTTTTTTTTTAAAGTTAAATATGTACGCGCAGCTTAAGCACTTCGATGGTACGTGTTGTATTTGTTGTTGTTGTGTTATAGCTTTGCTGTTTGTTGTTTTTGTTGTTGCTGCTGCTGCTGTTGTAGTTTGTAGCACAGCAGCTGTGTTGCAGTTTTCCCACTTAAATATTTCGTCTGCCATTCTCGTGTACACTGTAAGAGGCAAAAAGTCAATGCACAAAAGCATAATTAATGAACTTTTTTAATGAGCTACGCGCGTCGAGCACAGCGTAAATTTTATATATATTTTTTATTTTTGGGGGGGAATAGTGAGAAGCACAAAAATAAAAGAAACGTGAAGGAGGTGTGAGGTGAGCCGGAAGAGAGGCAAATGAAGTATGATTAACTGAATATACACGCATTGAATATGTAAAAGGAAAAGTAGAAAAAAAAAGTTGTTTAAAGAGTGGAAAGAAAACAAGAATGAAAAACTGAATGATAAAAAAGAAAAAGTAATGCGCAAAAACAGCGTGAAAGTTGCAGTAAAATGTGCAAGAAAATGTTATGAAAAATAAGTTAAAAAAATGATTTGTTAGTTAATTGTTAATTATTCATTAATTATGTTTGTTTTTGGTTTTGTTATTGTTAACTGTTGTATTTTTTTTTTTGTTAATTGTTATCACACCAGATAGTAAAAAAAAAAGATGAAGAGCATTTAATGCACGCCATAAGAAGACAAGGGATTTATTGTTATTAACATAGACCAAACAACAAAATCACTAGTCTTCCATACGGAAAGCATTATTCCCATGGAGCCGCGAGCGTTGAACGTTTGTTTAGAAGCGATTTATTATTATTATTATTATTATTATTATATTATGATGGTTTTATTTTAGCACTTTTCTTATTTTTTCTGTTAGTAGGATGAAGCACGAGTATGATATGACATGACAATGACATGTGGTATGGGACAGTTTTGTAATGTAAATGTTTGTGTGTGATGTTGTGATGTAATGTGTATGTCATGTATATGTAAGGTAGATGTAAGTTATATGTGATGTATATGTAAGTTATATGTAAGGTATAAGTAAGGTATATGTAAGGTATATTGTAAGTTATATGTAATGCAATTGTCACGTAGCATAGCATATGTTATGTGTTTTTGCCCAAAATGAATTTTGTTTAGTTTATTGGTGCACATGATGTTGTTGTATGTTAAATCAAATGAAAGGAGATTTTGTGCATACTTTTAGTCTTTTTGCGACACCAACCTCTGTTGCAGCAGATACTGTGCCATCTGTATTTGTTTTGGGGTGCCCGATATAGTTATGATGCGATCATTTGAACCGGGTAGAGGCTCATCTATGGTTATATATGCGCTCGACTCATTTCGTATGCGACGAATCCGACCGCCGCCTTTGCCAATGATGGCACCAGCCAACTGTGTTAATCGGAAACAACAAACAAGAGAATAGAAAATAATAAAAGTTAATCGATATTTTAAGTAAAGTTAATCGATAATTATAAAATACTTACATCCTTGGGTATTGTGACTTGTGTGCTATTGTTGGGATCATGACCCTGGGGTATATTCGCTGGATTTGCACTATTTGTTCCCGCATTACCATTGCCACCAGTACCTCCTCCGCCACCTCCACCGCCGCCACCACCAGCATTGAAACCACCAGCGCCATTGTTAGCACCTAAACCACCGACGCCACCATTATTAACGGCACCAAGACCATTGCCAAGACTATTATTATTGTTACCGGCACCAAATCCAGCACCTAGACCATTGCCCAGACTATTATTGCCAGCTCCAAATCCAGTGCCTCCACCGCCGCCTCCTCCACCATTGTTATTGCCTTGACTTTGTCCAAAGTTGCCGAGACTTGGTAAATTGCTTGTACCGCCGCCACCGCCAAGTTGATTGCCGCCGCTAAAATCATTGGGACCACCGCCGAAGCCATTACCAAAATTATTACCACCAAATGGACCCCCGCCGCCAAAGTTATTGCCAAAGCCACCGCCATTGTTACCAACACCAAAGCCATCACCATCGCCGCCACCACCGCCATTGGCCCATGGATTAATGAAGGGATTATCACGTGGACCACCACCACCACCCATGCCACCAAGACCAGCAACACCGCCAGCGCCACCACCACCACCGCCGCCTCCGCCACCACGACCAAAGCGATCATTGTTACGTCCACCACCGCCACCACCACCAAATCCACCACCAGAACCACCGCCGCCACCACCTCCACCATTGCGATTATTGCCACGCTGACTAGGACGTGTGCTTCCAGTGCCAGTGCCAAAGCCGCCATATTCATCAGCATAGACACGATCAAAATTCATGGGATCATAGTTGTGTATGGGACCCTTAATGGGCGTGTCACGTGTCAATGTGATGACCTCACGCACAGCCTCAATGACTTGACTCTGTTTGCCAACCGTTTGTACGACACGATCAGTGCTCTGTGGTGCAACATTTGAGAAGACTTTCAAGAAACGGCAACCAATGCGCTGAAAATGAGAAAGACAATAGACATAGATTAGATTTATGTATATATATATATATATATAGGCTATAGATTAATTAAGATTACAGTTAGGTAGAAAGCAGTTAACATTCGTTGCGCTTAACGTGTCTTAACTGTAGTCGCACACAAATTTCCCTGGAACAATATTTGTGCGTACACTTCACTTGCTTTTCCAGGAATTTCACAGGCATATGCACAAAATGCAGACACAAAGAGAAAGAGAGTGACACGCAGGGATACGCTACGCATACATAAAGACACGTATGCGGAGGATCATAGGCATTCAACTGTCATGGTTAGTCAAGCAGCTATAATAGCTGACAGCAGCAGAAAACTGAGCTCGACACACAGGATGAGGACGTGAACGAGAACGAGAACAAGAACAAGGATGAGAATGAGTGTACAAGGGCGACAGTACGAGTACAACGCTGGCAGAGGCAGAGGCAGCAGCTGCTTTTAAGCATTTTGCACACACACACAGAGACAGACACAGACAAAAATTTAAATCAATTTGGCCATGACACTGACCCACGACATACACACACAGTGGACTCACATACTTACACAGCGCGGCTTTTGACACGACTTCTATCAACAATATCATGCTCAGGCCTCACATTCTCTATCCGTTATCCTCTACACTCTCTGCCTCACTGCCTACTACTACATCTCTATCTAGCCATCAAGCTGCAGTAGTGTGGCAGCTGCAGTTGAAAATGCTTATCAAGAGGGGCGCATCAACAGCAGCAGCAGCAGGATGCAGGCACTTCTCTCGCTCAGGTTCTCATTGCTTTTGCTACCTGCCATATTTTAGGCCAGCAATAGCAGCAGCAGCAGCTGCTGCTCCCAATTGTACGCCGGAAGTTATTTTGCCCCTCTTCCTGCTCTACGTTTTAAACACACACAAACACAAACACACACACACACACTTGAGGTTCAGGCTCAGGCGCGCTCTCAAATCTCAATGCGTCGTCACATCGTCTGCAGCGGAAGTGTAAATGTGAAATTCGATAGCCACTTAGAAATGCATGTTATGTAGTCGAGTGTATTATGTCGTCTCTTTCCCCCTATCTCTATCTCTCTCTCTCTCTCTCTACTATCTGCTGCATACTGATTTTGGTATGCTTCTGGTTCTCTCTACGTGCATTGGAGCCTGCTTCCGCTTTCCCTTCTCTCTACATTCATCCCTCCTCTCTACTTCCTACTCTTTGTGCTTGCCGCACATTCTGCTATGCATTTTGTGCTTCAAGATGATTGCATCATTTTCAATTCGTAGGCCGCCCCAAAACACAAATTGCGTGCCACCAATGACCAAAGGCTGCGTCATGCTGTTCAGCGAGCTGCCACTTCCCTCCTTCATACTACTACTAGTGGTGGCTGCTCCCTTGGCGACACACAACTCGTTGCGTGTGACCCCCAGACAACAATGGCGACACATCAAAAAAAAAAAACTGAAGTGTACCCCACAGTTCAGAGAATGTTGAGTCACACACAATGACAATTTTTCGTCCTGTGTGTGTGTATATATAGCGAAAGCCACAGAATGAGAAGAGAAGTTGGTGGGGGGGAGGAGGTTCACGGGACAGTTTTGCCCACTTTTATGTCACAATATAAAACTTCAAAAGGCAAAAGCAACGCGCGGACGCTCATTGAATTTATTATTAAATTTAAACACAGCGCGAACGAACGAAACGACACTGTGTTTCCCTCTGTGTATGTGTGTGTGTGTGTGTCACATATACAGAGACAAAACGCGCTCGCGCTTCAACCAAAAAGCTGTAGCATACTTTTCGGTGGTCGCACGAAATACAATATAAAAACTGAGCAGCAAAAAAAAAAAAATAGCTTGCAAATCCTTTGTGTATGCGAAAGGATGAGTGTGTATGTGTATTGGTATTTTTCGCATGTAATAGCATTACAACACAAAATTCATATACATATATTTTTTTTTTTAATTTTATAAAGCATTTAGCGCGCTTCAAAGAGTTGAGAAAATACAATTTTTATACCTTTTGTTCACTGCATAAACTATTTACCTCTATGCGAGTATTGCTTGTGAAGTATATAATATATATATATATATATTGTATTTTCTCTGATTACATACCTCTGATCTTTCAAGCTAGATCTTGTCAAGTTCAAGTCGCAGCAGCTGCCTCTGTGTGTTGCACGTTTAACATGCGATCAGTTTTGCAAGCATTTCTTTATAAAATTTCCAAATGCAAATTATAATAAATTATAATAAATAAAAATTATTATAAATTATGTGTAAATTACACATCGTTGCGATCAAACGAAATTGTAAACATTTTCGATGATTTTTTTTTCTTTTTTTTTTGCGAGTTCTGTCTGCCGCCGTCGCTTGTAGACAGCAACGATATTGCGTTTTGGTCAACATTATGATTTTAAATGATATTTAACCACCCTCGCTTGTATATAGAAGTTTATGTATATACAATAATTTTTTTTAGCACTTTGAAATTGTTTATGCGCCTCGTTTATATAGACACAACAGACAGTCAAACTATAGCAAAAGATAGTTGTAAACTGGCACAATGAGAGAGCAGCAGCAGCACCAGCAAGCGAAATTTATGCAAGCGCACAACGCGTTATAGAACCGTGCACGACCAGCGCCAATGTCGAACTAATTGGGTTCAACGAATGACAGTTGCTATGTAAGGAGAAGACGCAGCCTGCTTCAGGCAGATAGGAGAGCGCAGTAATGTGAGCGCACAGTAAAAGGAGAGCGTCGACTGCACACAGCACAATATAAAGAGAGAGAGCACAGCGTGCGTATGCATGCAGTGTGCCAGAGTGAGCAAGCAAGCAAGCATAGGCAAAACTGTATGTAGTGTGAATGAATAAAGGAAAAAACACATACAGACGACAGGCAAATACACATAGAGAATGAGAGAGAGAGAGAGAGAGAGAGAAAGAGAAAAGTAAAGGGCTACAACACAAGAACAACAAAGCATAAGCAGGCAAAGCATGTGCGAGGTCTTTCTTGTGGTTTTTGTTGTTGTACACGCAGGCAGAGGCAGAGGCAGAGGCAGCGGCAGAGCCAGCAGCAGCAACGACAGGATAACAAGCAGCGACTGCAGCAGCAGAGCAACAGCAGCAGAGCAACAGCGACAGCCTCCTGCTGTTGTATGTAGAGGCGCAGCTGCTGTTGCTGCTGCTGCTGCTATTGCTAGAGGAACCGGTGTATTCTATTCAGCTTCTTTTGCTCGCAATATTTTTTCCAACATGTCGTTGGCATTGCGTGTGTGTGTGTGTGTATTGACGCATGCGCAGGATTGTTTTTCGACAGTTAAATTATACACATACATACATACATACATATAGAAATATGCTCTCTCTCGTACTCTAAAATTCTCTTTTGCTCTTGCCATAAAATTGATGTGTAGTCATGGCAAATGAAACGTAATCATTGCGCGCTCTGCCTATTTTTATTAATTTCTTGTCCTTGCCTCCTTTATTATTTTTATTTTGTTTTTGTTGTTGACTTTTTGTTTGTATAGAAAAAAATATAAGTAGAATATTTCTAAGCCGCTTTTACAAAATATGCAAAACTATTTCATAGGCAGCAGCTTCAGCTGCCGCCCGCTATTACTGCTGCTGCTGCTGCTGTTGCTCCACTTGCAGCAGCTTCAAGTGCTGCTTAGTAACCAAGCTGAAGGAGCTGCAAACTGAAGAAGCCACACAGCTTGCAACAAGCGCACTTGTGTATATGTGTGAGTGTGTGTGTGTGTATACTGCTTGTGGCATCAATAATATGAATGCCCTAGCAGCAGCAGCAAAAGCTTGCCACTAATTGAGTTTTTAACCTTACTTCCGCCACTTGCGTCCCTCTCGTCGACGCCCAACAGAAAATCAAATCAAACAGCAGCAGCAGCTGCAATTACAAAACTTTTTTGGGGAGCTCCTCCAAAATCCTGTAGTAGCAGGAGCAAGAGAGGCGGCAGGGGCAGTACATTGAGGCAGGCAACACTTAAATACAAAAGCGGAAGCAGCAAAATGCCACAGCAGCAAGCAGCAGCGTAAACTGAACCGGATATTGACAGAATGCGTATAACAGCAGAAGTAAGAAGCACAACGACGAAGAGAGCTGAGCACAGCAGGAACAAAGGGAAGAAGGCGGAGCTGCTACCCCTGCTGCTGCTGCTGCTGCTGCTGCTGCCACTGCTGCTTCTGTCAGCAACAGCGTTTGTCATAGCAAAAGTTTTATAAACTTATTAATCAAATGATCAAAGCAACAAAAAAAAAGAAAAAAAAGGGCAAAAGTTTGTCAAGCCAACGTAATGTAAGTGACAGACAAGCAACAAGAGAAGCAGCAACAAGAGCAATTGGATTAGCAGCAAAGGTAACAGCAACAACAATAACTGGAGCAACAGCAATTGGAGCAACATCCTTAATAACAGCAACAGCAACAACAATAACAACAACGTTCAGCAACAATTTGTGCAGCTTGTAAAGAAATGCCAAGGAACAGATGTCGCTCAGTTCTTCATCTACGACTGCGACGGCGAAGGCGACGTTGTCTCCGTCTGTTTCAGCTGTCTGTCTGTTTTACTCTCTCTCTCTGTGTGTGTGTCTTGTAGCACCTGTTAGGCATTCATTAAGTGCTGCCACAGGCAAAGCAACAGCAACAGCAGAAGGAATACAGCGCAACAATTGTTAAGCCGCAGGCAGAAGGCAAAAGCAAAGAGAAAGAAAAAAATGTGCAGAACAAAAGCCATTGGCATGCTGCCGCCTGAGCCTCATCATTGTGGGCAATAGAACATGAACAGAACATTTAGATTTAGATGACGGTGACTACCGACGGCTGCAAGGATCAGCAGCTGCCGATGCAACGGCTGTTGCTCATTATGAGCAAGAGTAGTAAAAGCAGATGCTTCGTTTCATGGCACAGGACAATTTTATTTTTTTTTTAACAGCTTGAAAAAAATTGGGAAAAATGAAACTAAACGAAATGTAACGAATGTGTCTCCAAGCTGAAAAATACTCGTAAATTAATAGAATTTGGGATACACAATATTGGGCATAGTATATCTATAGATAGACAACTGTAAATGCGGAGATAGAAAGTGAGGATAACCACATGGGAGTTAAGGCAATGGCAGCTGTAAGTGACACATTTGGCGCTTAATAAAAAAAAAGAAAAGAAACACAAGCAGAGGATACAAACGTATCCTGTATATGTCAGAGCATATGAAGAGTTCCAGGAAATGGAAACGGAAAAGATATACAAATTTCAAAAGTTCTTAAAAAAAAAGGCAAAGTTGTCTTTGGATGTGATGAATATTTTATACTCTTTACAGGGTGAAAGATTTGTATACCAAAACTTAATCTTAGCGTGATCGTTCCTATGTTATATATGTTATAATATGCAACGACACCAAACCTACAGGATGTACATATCAGCTGAATAGTTTAACAGGCAAAGTTGCTCAAACTAAGACTACTTGCGATCGATCGTTCCTATTATAGCTACATACATATATGTTACAGTTGACCGATTTATATCAAACTTGGCTAAGTAAGTCCTTTAAGTTCCATATGTAGACCTCAACTACAAAAGTTATACTTTGAGGACCACCACCACCACGCCTAGACGTGACAAACTTCTAGAATATATTCCTTGCAAGTGTATAAAACGTGTACAAAAGAACTTGAAAAAATATGCTAAAATTTTGCATTAAATGATATTAAGAACAGGAAAGGAAACTGCTTTTGAGCTGTCTTACTCAGTCTGCCAAAATTATAACCTTCCCACAAGGACATATAAAAAAAAAACCTGACTATATAAAACCGGCTCAGTGAAAGCAAAAAAAAAAATATAAAACAAAAAGCAGAAACTGAAAAAAAGCGAGTAAATAAAATAAAAATTCGAAACAAGGTAACATACAGAAAGGACAACAGTGAGCTGCAAAAATAAATGCATAAGGATAAAGGTAAGAGAAACAAGACTGCAAAGATTCAAGCAAAATCCTTTTGAAGGCGAGCGCAAAAAAAAAAAAAGAAAAATAAAAGAAAACAGCTGCTTGGGTCACTCAGTTGGGCAAAGACAAAAGGACGAAAACGGGGTCGAGAAAAAGACATAAGAAAGATTCGCATCGCCTTAAGTATAAGAAAAACACATGCTGAGAAATGATAAAGGAAACACACACACACACACACAGTGAGAGAATAGAGGCTGATGCTGCTGCTGCTGTTGCCGCTGCAACTTCCATGTTGATCATCTATGCCTGACAACAGAGGCAAACACGCAGCTGCTAAGGATATATGCGCATTGCTAGAACGAAACACAGAGCAGAACACCAAGACGAGAGCTCAAAGCAAAGCATGATTATAAACAATTTTCACAATGCAAAACGTAGACAGACAAAGACAGAGACAGAGGCAGAGAGCTGGGCAAAAGCAGCTAAATAAGTAAAACGTAAAGCGCTTTCAGCTGCTGAAGAAAAAAAAAACAAAAAAAAGGACGAAGAAGTCGAAGTTTTTGTTGCTGTTGCCGCTACTGCGGTGCTGCTGCTGCCGCTGTTTGTATTGTGGACTTGTTGACCTCCATGTCGCAACAACAAGCAACACGATACGCAAGCAAAAATTGCAAAAAAAAAATATAAGAATCAAAGGCGACTCAGAGATACGCTAGAATTTAATACGCCTGAGATAAAAATGTGGCCTAAAGAAATGCAATGCTATTAATATTTATATATGCTTCAATTGAAAATAAAGTTTGCAGAAATACAAAGCAGAAATTATGCATAAAAGTGTAAATAGTATTAAAGAACTAGAAACAAAACCAATTGCAAAATGAAATAAGTGAAAGAGAAGAAAGTGACGCGCTTGTATGCTGGCTGTAAAACTCTTTTTGGTTGCAGTGTACAAAAAAAAAATATATATATATATATATATATATGAATATGCATAAGCATAAAGCAAAAGTAGCACGACGAGCAACAGCAGTAAGCAGTTGAGGAGCACTGAAGGAGGCCGCATAACAGCGACAGCGGTAGCAGTAGCGGTAGCAGTAGCAGTAGCTTACAAAGCGAATGCCAAGTCGTAGACTTCTTCATACACATTTTATTTTCCACTTTCCTTACATATTTTTTTTTTGCGTGCGCACAAAAGTATGCAATATTTAATTCACGCTTTACACTTGAGCAAAAGCATGAGCGGAAGTATGAGTGTGCGAGTGTGTGTGTGTGTACGTGTGAACTGTGCACAGCCCGGCGGGGCTAAAGGAAACAAGACATTCCAATTAAAATGCAACCACTTGGCGCACAGTACTGAGAGAAAAAAAAAATAAAACTACTCATTGCTAATTAATGATGAGAAATGTACGAAAAAAAAAACGGAAATAAAACCTTGGAAAATTAACTGAAACTGGCCGAAAATAAGGCAAAGTGAGAGAGAGAAAGGAGACAAAACTGGTCAAAAAGAAAGAAATAAATGTAATCAAATTGATTTCTTGTAGCTTGCGCAATTGAAAAGCGTTCGTGACATGTGCACAAATACAAAGATATTGAATATATATATATATATAATATAACTGATATAACTGTATATAAAGACAAATACCAATGGCGTCCATGCCAACATGCAATTGAATATCTGGCCAAGAATGTTGAGAGCTATGACGACGATGATAATAATGAAGATGAGAATGTTGAACGATTATGATGTTGGCGACAATTGCGTTATGACAGCAGCAATGCCAAAGTAAGCGCTTATGAAAGAGTTCAACAGCAATAGCAGCAGCATCACATGCCAACAGTGCGTGCATAAGTATGTACACATGCGCGTGTCTGTGTGTGTTATGCATTGCTATTGACAGGCGTCACAGCAGCAGCAGCAGCAGCAGCAGCAGCAGTACACTCATAACTGAACTGGCAAATGAATTGAACTGGAACTCATAGAAGTACATACACAAAACACTAAAGGTAAAATCCCAATCCCAACAACACTTAACGTAACTACTGAAGCAATCGAAAACATGTCCTTTAGAGCTTGTGTCCCTGCTGTATATACTGCTGTATACTGTATATATATCGAAGTCTATAATTAGACATGTTACAAGTAAAAGTAATTATGTGCATGATATTGTATTTATGATATGGATAAGGATATGCATGGCTAGTCACACACACACACACATACACAAAAGTAGCAGAAGGACATGTGTCAATTTCATACAGGTTTCCCACGTTATGTCGCCCGTATATGTATACATACTACCTATACATACATCTATAATAATAATTATCATTTTGTTACTTACATCGCGTATCTCTTTAATCTTTTGTCCTCCCTTGCCAATGACACAGCCGGCCAAACTTTGATGGATTAATAGACGCACATCGAATTCATCTTCGCGCTGTAATATATTACAATTTTCAATATTAGAGATTTTGTATTAGAGATTGAGCATCAATTTAAAGAAAACTATTATAAAACTTTAGCTAGTTTTATATAGTTCCCCCTTATTCATATTTTATACTTACCTCTTCAAAATATTTCAACATTTCTGTAATAATTTCCAGCGTTGATTCGATATCCGCCGAAATTTGTATGGTGCTATATAAATATTTGAATGACGTGCAGAGAATTTTTTTTTTTTTTTTGGTATAGAGTAGTAGAAATTTAAGAGAAATAAGAGAGAAAGAGAAGAGAGAAAAAAGTGTGAGGTAAAAAAAAACACACATTATTAAAAATCTATATAATTATCTATATAATATATAATGCTTAACTTAATTGCTTTAAGGCCGTTGAAAGTCAAGTACTAGACGTAATACATTCAAATTTTTAATACATTTTTTTTTTTGTTTTTAAAAAACTTTTGATAAAAGAGAGTTAAAAAAGAGCGAAAGAAGCAGACGTTGGAGTTCAAACTATTGTTTTTGTCTGGTTGGACGACTTTACTTTCATTTTGTTCTTGTTTTTTTTTTTCTTCTTTGTACCCACAAACCACACACATTTAAAAAGGACACGCACAAAGGACTCGGGAAGAGAGAGAGAGAGAATAACAAAGAGTAAGAAAGAAATAAGAGAGAGAGAGAGTAGTAGCAGGGCCAACGTTTGGGTTTTTCTTCGGTTCTGGTGAGAGACAAGCGGCGTTATAATATCTTTGTTAGTTTTTAAGCTAGCAATTTTTGTAGGCTTCAAAAAGTGCAGGATACTTTTTTTTTTAGTAGACGATTATAAATTTTTTTCGTAGAAATATTTACAATGAAGTTTAAAAATGTCATGATTTGGTTTTGTTTTAGTTATTTTTAGGTGCAACGGTTAGTAGCAAAGTTATTACTAAAATATAGTTTAAAATATTTTGGGACCAACGTAAAAAGTAAAAATTATAAAATACAATAAAAAAAAAAAAAAATTTATAGAGAAGCTACAGAAACTGCAGAGATGCCTCTCTAGGAGCAGGAAACAATTATGTTTAACGTTATTACTGGATAAAAAATACATTCAGGACGACTCTCAGAGCAGATTACAAATTAACAGAATAAAGTAAGAGATCATGACAGTATGAAAATGAGAAATTGAGCAATATGAGAAAAAGAGAATGATGCGTCGTCCACAGCAATTACAAAATGTGTGATGGGCATTTTTTTTTTTTATACCCTTGCAGTGCGTATCACTATAAACGGAAATACGAATTTAATAATATATTTTATGCTTTAGATAATTTCCCTGCATTACAATCGGATAACATTATGTCAAATTTATATCTATTATCTGCAAGCGTACAAAAAATCTTCGGCATACCGAAATCGACTTCTCTTTAATACAATTTTTTTTTTTTTTTTTAAGAGAACACATAATATAACTAACTAGAACAAATTTTTACTAGATTCTTTATACTTAAAGAGAATCTCTATGGTTTTGATTTTGGTTTTTCAATCTGTGGTAGGAAATAAAGCTTATACAAGAAAAAAAATTGGTATAGATGAATTTGTTGGTTTACCGTTCGGGGCCTTGGGAATCGTCCACAGATACAGTGGCTTTATACTGCACGTATAACATATTGTTGGTTTTATATAAATATATATATATATATATTATATAGATATATATGTATATATATATTTAGTTTTTGGTGGTTTTGGGCAGGCGGGCAGTTGAGACGAACGGGCGGGCGGGCAGACGGTTTCGGTCAGGCGGGCGGGCGGTCAGACGATATCAGTCGGGCGGGCGTTCAGTTGTGGGCGCATGGACGATATATATATAAATTATATATATACATATATATATATAATAATTCAGTTCAGTTGATTCCGCGTTTATATATATAGGTTTCATTATTATCAAGTTGTTGTATTTGTTGGTGTTGTTTATGTTGTTGTTGGTGTTGTGCACAGTTTGTTGTTCGTTTTGAAGGAGAGGGGGAAAATTGAGAGGGTTTAGGATAATAAAAAGACATTTTTTCACACACACGCACAGAAGCCCCACGCACCATCATACACACGCACATACAACCAGACAACATACAACAAAAATTAAGGGATGCAACACGACAATACGATGTGTGTAAGAGTCCAGCATGGAGATTACAATATAATTATATATAAAATATATATAGGTATATATTGATGGGTTTTGTATCGGTCGTTCGATTATTTGGCATCAGTTTTTGTTTGTTTTTTTTTTTTATTTTTGTTTTGGTGGCATTATGTTTGATATTACATACGTTAGCAAATTTGATATTTTATATTCATCGGGCCAGTTTATGAATTCAGATTCAGATTCAGATATTTCAGATTTTTTGTTCAGATGGATTCAGATTTGATTCAGAGCAGTGACATTTGGCAGTGGCAGTGGCAGGTGACGAAGCAAGACCCAGACCCGGGGCAGCCATTTTGTGTGTGTGGGACAGACCAGAGTTGATCGGGCAGACGGGCGGGCGATCGGTTTTTGGTTGGTTGTTTATAATTTTTGTTTGGTCGGTCGATCGATTGGTTGGTTTTATCGATTGTTTTCGTTTCAATCGGGTAATCGATCATTTTGTTTTTGGCGGGCAGACGTTTTTTATTTTTTTTTTATTTTTTTTTATTTTATACATAAATTTTTTTTTATTTTATTTTGTTACGGGTCGTACGTAAGAAGTAGAAGAAGAGAGAGAGAAAGAGAGAAAATTGTTCATTTAGTTAAAAGGTTAAAAGCGTGTAAATTATTTGTTTGTTTTAAAATATTGAATTATACAATAAAAAAAGGTGGCAATTTTCATTTGTTGTTTCTTGTAGTTGGTAAATAAAGCGCCTAAATATTACTTTTGTTTTTGATCTCGAGACTGAGTCAATATGAGACGTAGATATAGAGTTAGGAAGTAAGATAAAGAGAGAGAGAGAGTGAGAGAGAGGGTGTAAGTGAGATAGAGGCGATTGCGTATGTTAGCAGAGTGCGTGCACCCAAAAGATAGAGTAAGACTGAGAGGTAGGAAAGGAGTTGAGGTTGATAAGTAAGGCATAGTTGTTGGGTTTATTGATTGAGAGAAAGAAAGAGATAGTAAGGGATAGAGAGAGAGAGTTAGTGAAAAGCGTGTCGTTTAGATATTAAGCTTGATAATATTCTTGTCTGGCAGGATCATTTATATAGATATATATATATATAATGTTAACACACGCTTTATAAAGAGGGATCCGATTTTATAAGACAAGGGTGAGGGAGATATGTCTGCAATTGCGGGTCCAGAGCGATATATAAGGCTTGAAAAAAGACTTGGACAAGATTTTTTCGCATTGCGAAGATAGACAGAGAGCAAGAAGAAAGATTTAGAGACAGTAAGAGTAAGAATTCTACGCTATAAAGACAAGAGATTCTAAATTCTTTTTTTTTTCTTATTTTGCAAGCGAGCAATGAGAGAAAGAAAGAGAGCAAGATAAAAGGTAATTTATATATAATACTAGACGCTTCGAATGTGTTTTAAACTAATTAAAAAAAAAATTTTTTTTTTCTTTCATTGTGTATTTATCTAGTTTTTTTTTTTTAACTATTTTGTTTCGTTTTTCTTTTATAGTTTATTTTTATTTATGCAATTTCAAGATTCTATCATACCTGAGTTCGCATCTTCTGTATGTGTTGACCTCCCTTGCCGATAACTGCGCCGGCAATCTATAAGATTAAAAAAAAAAGAGAGAAAGAGAAATAATATTAGTTTAAGCTGGCATATATGCTGGATTTATGTTGGTATTAAGAGTTGAGATTGATTGACATAGCCTCGACTCGACCCTGTCCGTCTATATATATATGTTTGCTTGTATACTTACACTGCTTGGTATCAGTATGCGCACAGTCTCATCGTTGCGTCTGTTGCGCTTCTGTTCTTGCGGTCCATCACTATCATTACTTTCACGCTTCATTTTCATTATCCTCCTTCGCCCTCGCTTTCTCAATCTATCTCTGCTTCGATCTCTGTCGCCCACTCGTTCACGTCTGCTGTAAACCATAAAAATAAATAACGAAGCAAAATACGCGTAAATCAGTTGCTTGTCTTTAAAACTTTGGTTAAGCTTAGAGCAGATTGCACATACGCCGCGTGTGCCAGTTGAAAAACAACTAAAGCGACGGCAGATTGTGCTTTAAACTAGTCACAAAAAGTTTCGTTTGATTTAATAGTTTTTCTTTTCAATTGTATAACGAAGCAAGCATACGCTAACATATTGATTGTTTGGCTAAGCTTTTGTTGATAATGTGTTAAGTATAATTATAGTACATAAAAACTTTAAATATTTTTTTTTTTTTTTTATAGAATTTAACTTACTTGGACATTCGAAAAAATTATAAAATTAATTGTGCAATTTTTATTTTATTAAAAATCTTTTGACACATATAAAAATTAAAATTCATTCTAAAGTTCAGTTTCTCCAAAAATATTTCATTGCACAATATACGAGGTTATGCTTAGTCATGCAGCTTCTACGCCTGGCAAAATAGAGAAACAGTATTGTTAAGTTTTATGCTTATTGAGCAACACTAGCGCACTAGTGTTGTAAGTCAATTTAAAGTTCTCAATATTTCGCAAGATTTTTTTTTATATTACTGCACTGTAGGGTAATTACAACATTAATCAACACTGTAATTTGACATTTGTTAAACATTTGTTAATATAAAGAACTAGAAATATTTTACCATCATGTCACAAATTCTCAATTATTAATTACAATGGAATAGTTTTTATTAAAGAAAATGTAAAAACTTGTCACTTTAGATGTCCTACAATTATTCATATGAAAAAACCAAATCTCTCTAAAATAAGCAATATAACATCGCCCCAAAATTGTAGGAAATTGAACACAATTTGATTCCTTTTGATTTTAGCACTTTAATTTTAAAATAAAATTGTTTTCACTTTTATGAATTGTTGCAAATTATTAAATTCTATTTTTATTTTTCTGGAGAAAAACCCGGAGATGTTGCTTCCTGCACACTTGCTGAAGTTATGCTCTGTGTATCACATTGAATGTTTTATAATTGAAACGTTTTGACAGCTAAAAGTGTTGCAAAATTAAATATTGCAAATTTTATCAACACTGTGCATTTGACATTTAGTGAAAAAAAAAAATTAAAATGTCCGACACTGATTTTCGGAATCTCAAGCAAAATAAAAAAAATGAAAGAAAATATTTCTTTTACTAAAAAATCTTAATTTCTTTGATATTAGCACTATAAACTTTATTTTAATTATTTTTATTTGATTTTTGATCATTTTATTTATTTTTTTTTATTTTAATATTTTTTTTTATTATTTATTTTATTTTCACTTTTCCGATTTTTGTAAATTATTATTATTGCTTATTTTGGGAGCGAAAAACCTGGAGATGTTGCTTCCTGCACAACTGACGAAGTAATGCTCTATATAAAAATTGAAATGCTTTATAATGTGAACTTGGTATGGACTTTTCTGGAAACTAGGAGTGTTGATAAAATTTGTAATTTTTACTTTTACAACACTGTGCATTTGACATGTAGCAAAAAACACGAAAACGTCCGACCCAGATTTTAGTATTAATTTTTTTTTTCTTTTTTTTATTTATTTATTTTCTTATTTTTTTTTCACTTTTTCAAAATTTTATTAATTATTTCGAGAGCGAAAAACCTGGAGATGTTGCTTCCTGCACAACTGACGAAGTCATGTTCTATATCAAAATTGGCATTAAGCGAAAAACTTTTAATTGTGACACTTAATTTTCATTTAATTCTTGTGACTTATTATTATTGATTATTTTGGGAGCGAAAAACCTGGAGATGTTGCTTCCTGCACAACTGGCGAAGTTATGCTCTATATAAAAATTGAAATGCTTTATAATGTGAACTTGGTATGGACTTTTCTGGAAACTAGGAGTGTTGATAAAATTTGTAATTTTTACTTTTACAACACTAGGTATTTGACATTTAGCAAAAAGCACGAAAACGTCAGACCAACATATTAGTATTAATTTTTTTTTCTTATTTTTGTCTCACTTTTTCGAATTCTTGTGAATTTATTATTCATATATTGCTTGTTTTGAGAGAAAAAAACCTGGAGATGATGCTTCCTGGACAACTGACGAAGTTATGCTTCTATATCAAAAGTTAAAACTTTTTAAGCTCGCTATGGGTTTTTTTGACAGCTAAAAGAAAATGTTGCAAAAGCACATATTACAGATTTTATTAACACATAGAATAGGAAATTTCGCGAAAAAAAAAAACAAGTAAAATGTCCGACTCGAATTTTTGGCATCTCAAAATTGAAAAGGAAGAAAAAATATATAAAAAAAAAGTTTTTTCATAATAAAAGAAATTATTTTCGAGTATTAGCACTTGCACTTTAGAACAAATAAAATTATTTTTCATTTTTTTTCTTTATTTAGTATTTAATTTTTATTTTATTTATTTTTTAATTATTTTATTTTTTCTCAATTTTTATTCTATTTATTTTTGCACTTTTTCAATTGTTTGTAAATTATTATATATTGATTATTTTGAGAGAAATAAACCTGGAGATGTTCTTCCTTGCACACTTGCCGAAATTATGCTCTGTATCAAATTCAATGATTTTTAATATAAACTTGGTATGGACTTTTTATTACAAATTAAAAGTGTTGTAAAAGTAATTAATGTTCTTTTTATCGATACTAAATACAGTGTTATAACTATCGTTTATTTTATTTTATTTTTTCTTTTGGCATTTTACAACACTGACAATGACAAACTCAATAATAAAGTCATAAGACTCTCAATTCTAAATTACACACGAGATAAAATGAAAAATCTAATGAACCAAATGGCAAAGCGTGCCCGCGAGCGCATATTGTGGGTTGGAATTTTGCTGTGTGCCAAGCGCAATTAAACAACAATTCAATTCGCTTTATATTGAATTCATTGTGAAGTTGAATTCGTTTTGCCAAGTCAGTTTTCTTATTCTGCCAAAGTACAGATAGATAGACATACTAGACAGTCTGTCTTTCTGGTCCATTCATTCTGTGGCTGTCTTTGGATCAATGTAGTGTTGGTGTTGTTTCTGTTGTGGTTGCAGCTGCTGCCACCGTTTGACAATAGGCGTTTAAAGGCTTCTGTTACAAAGTCTTGATACATCTATCACAATCTATTGGCATTTTTTTTTTTTATTTACTATATACATATTTTCTAGTTGCAATCCGCCCTATGGCCAAAACATACAAAAGCTGATCAAGCGGAAATAACATACAGCCAACGCTCAAAGTTTATAAATTTTTTTTTCGCATTATATATTTATATTCCCCTATATAATATATGAAAAAAAAACTATATTTGTTTTGCGCAAAACAAAAAAAAACAAAATAGCGCAGCTTATTTTTCAATTACATAAATTATGAGTTGCGCCCTATATAACAGTCATATCTATATAGTATTCATATATAGTATAAAGTATGACTAGTTTATTTTGTATGTGCGCTGAGGAGAACTGAATCACAAAACGTCACGTTTAAAAACAATTGTTGTAGAGCGCTTTGTCGGTGACTATGTTTGTATATCTAACAACACTAACAGATTATATATA
>JBAMBR010000263.1:0-24141 GCA_037044475.1 Zaprionus obscuricornis | reverse complement strand
CGCGATCTGAGCAATAAGGTCAACTATCAAAATAGTAAATTTATTCCTGTCACTTTCTTTATGAAAGTATGTGTATTAAAAAATAGCAAATGTAAAACACACAAAGATACATGTACATTTTAATTTATATTTTGATACACATGTTCAGTGAAGAATGGAATCGGTGTACTTTTTTATAACATAAAGAGCAACAGTACCAAAAAGGACCCATTCGGGCTAAACTATTAGTTGGAGCTGGATACTTTAACAAATAATAAGAAAAGCAAATTATTTTTGGCGTGCCGAACATGTAGAACCCTTGCAGGATTAAAGAAAAGCCCTTGTTGTATATTTGGCTGCGTGGAAATGAGACAAATGTGGAGTGTGTATACCTTTTTTTTGCATAATGCAATATTTTAAGTAAGATACTAAGATAAGATGGTATTAAAAAAAATAAAAAAAACCATTTAGATTTTTGTCTTCATTTTCATAATACGAGATGTTTTGTTTTTTTTTTTTTACTACGATAAGAAATGCTTCGAATATAACTTTATACAAAAAAAAGTATTCACTCTCCATTTTTTTACATTTTCAGGCAATCAAATATTTAAGAAGGGCTTGTCCTATTATTCGTTAGAGCTACTGTAGTTTAATGGTGAATCAAACCATGAACATATGTATTACACATCGCTGCTGGAAATTTCTTCTTCCTTTGTCAAATTATAAAAATTTATAAGATATAGAGATGGTTACTTAATAAACTATCGATAATCTTCGTTCTTTTAATATTATAACGGAAAGTATGTATGTATAATATAAACTATTCATAATTTAAGGAAAACCAGACGGAATGTATTTATTAAAAATGGCTTTTCGAGCTACAAACATTTTCAAATTTAAAAGTAACATCTTCCTAATTTAAATGTCAATGTTATATTTTGTTCGCCTGTAGTTTTATACCATTCAGCATCTGTTCACATGAGTGCAGTCATATGTATGAAATAAAAAAGCAAATTAGTAATTATGCTTCCAGTAAATGTACATACATATGTACATATAGGTATGTATGTACGTAGCTAGTATGTACATTTATAATAACCACTATTATTTATGCAAATATAAGCTTTTAATTATAGTTAGAGAGGAAAATATATTTTGTCTTTTTTAATTGAAATGTCAGATTTGCTACCAAAAATTGATTTTTCACATTAGATATACGCATATACATACGCATATACATCGCGTTGAACATTAGAGAATTGTTCATACATATAACAAATGACTTCTGCATTGATGATAGTACAACAATTATACATCAAACATTTTGACAACATGCGATACCATCGAAAATGATCATCAATTTTATTGCTGTTCGAGTCTCTAGATATTAACAACAATCAACAATGTTTTTTAATTATACGTATGATGTATATAATAAACAGCTTTTATATTCGAATTTTTTGTATCTTATACCACTTTTCCCAGTTTTTATACTTTGTGCCTATTGGGTACCAAGAGTATATTTACTTTGTGACAGCAGCAAATGTATGTAACAGCCATAAGAAGGCGTGGCCGACCCCATAAAGTATATATGTATATTCTGACTCAGGATCAACAGCCGAGTCGATTGGACCATATCCATCTGTGCGTATAAACACACAGATTTCGGAAACTATAAGAGCTAGAGACTTCATTTTTTTATGCAAAGTTCTTGTATTAGTTGCAGACAGATCAAGTTTATTTTGGATTTTTGCCACGCCCCCACCGCCTCCACAAATCGATTAAAACCATTTTGAACACACCACAGCACCCACACCCAGCCAAGCTACATGACTACATTAACATGGAAGTTATACACATTTCAAATATCAAAATTTGAGAGGCGTCTCTATAATATATTTATCTTTGGGCACCGAGTATTATTTTAAATGAAATTACAGTCGAGTCTCGATAATTCGAAATGGCACGGGGATCATATTTTTTACGAATTATGGAGTATTTCGAATTATTTTCAAATTATTTATTGAATTTCTTTTTAAAGGAACAGAAAAATGTACGAATTATTAAGAATTTCGAATTAACGGGGTACGAATTATCGCGACTCGACTGTACTTTCTCGCGATCTGAGCAATAAGGTCAACTATCAAAATAGTAAATTTATTCCTGTCACTTTCTTTATGAAAGTATGTGTATTAAAAAATAGCAAATGTAAAACACACAAAGATACATGTACATTTTAATTTATATTTTGATACACATGTTCAGTGAAGAATGGAATCGGTGTACTTTTTTATAACATAAAGAGCAACAGTACCAAAAAGGACCCATTCGGGCTAAATTATTAGTTGGAGCTGGATACTTTAACAAATAATAAGAAAAGCAAATTATTTTTGGCGTGCCGAACATGTAGAACCCTTGCAGGATTAAAGAAAAGCCCTTGTTGTATATTTGGCTGCGTGGAAATGAGACAAATGTGGAGTGTGTATACCTTTTTTTTGCATAATGCAATATTTTAAGTAAGATACTAAGATAAGATGGTATTAAAAAAAATAAAAAAAACCATTTAGATTTTTGTCTTCATTTTCATAATACGAGATGTTTTGTTTTTTTTTTTTTACTACGATAAGAAATGCTTCGAATATAACTTTATTCAAAAAAAAGTATTCACTCTCCATTTTTTTACATTTTCAGGCAATCAAATATTTAAGAAGGGCTTGTCCTATTATTCGTTAGAGCTACTGTAGTTTAATGGTGAATCAAACCATGAACATATGTATTACACATCGCTGCTGGAAATTTCATCTTCCTTTGTCAAATTATAAAAATTTATAAGATATAGAGATGGTTACTTAATAAACTATCGATAATCTTCGTTCTTTTAATATTATAACGGAAAGTATGTATGTATAATATAAACTATTCATAATTTAAGGAAAACCAGACGGAATGTATTTATTAAAAATGGCTTTTCGAGCTACAAACATTTTCAAATTTAAAAGTAACATCTTCCTAATTTAAATGTCAATGTTATATTTTGTTCGCCTGTAGTTTTATACCATTCAGCATCTGTTCACATGAGTGCAGTCATATGTATGAAATAAAAAAGCAAATTAGTAATTATGCTTCCAGTAAATGTACATACATATGTACATATAGGTATGTATGTACGTAGCTAGTATGTACATTTATAATAACCACTATTATTTATGCAAATATAAGCTTTTAATTATAGTTAGAGAGGAAAATATATTTTGTCTTTTTTAATTGAAATGTCAGATTTGCTACCAAAAATTGATTTTTCACATTAGATATACGCATATACATACATACATTCATACATATGTATACATGTACATATACACATAATACAAAACTTGAATATATGTACATGCATACATATGTATGTTTTCATGTATGCATGTATGTATATATTTTGTACACACTATGTATCTATCTATTTACATACTGTGTATGTGTTCACAAATGTACATACATGTACATATGTATGTATATGCATAGAAAATAGTTGTTAGTACTTTCGAATACAAATTTTTACATTTGTACTAAAAAATTAAAAATACTGGTGTTTTTTGTTGTTTGGTTTATATATTTGTAACGAGATATATGTTATATAATTTATGTAACTGTTTTTGCACGATTTGTCAAACAGGAGAGAGAAGAGCTATTGGTAATATTTATATAAAACAACAAAAGTACATACATACATACATATGTATGTATGCACAATAGTGTATGTAGGATGAATATTATACGTGTATTTTATTGAGTAATTATTTATGTATATGAAAATTGGATTCATCCCATCTATAGATAAATGCTACACCTCCTGTTTGTGCGTATTAAGAAGTTAACATGATTTTATTAATAAAATGTTTAATCCTTGCTCTGCATGTACTTAATCAAGTCAATGACACGGTTGGAATAACCGAACTCATTGTCATACCAGGAAATTAGCTTTACGAACTTGTCGTTCAATGAGATACCAGCCTTAGCGTCAAATACTGACGAGTGAGTGTCGCTAAGGAAGTCAGTGGAAACAACCTCCTCGTCGGTGTAACCCAAAATACCCTTCAATGGACCGTTGGCAGCTTCCTGCACCTTGGCCTTAATCTCATCATAGCTGGCCCCCTTGCCTAAGCGAACAGTCAAGTCAACAACGGACACATTAGGTGTAGGCACGCGGAAAGCCATGCCGGTCAATTTGCCATTAAGAGCCGGGATAACTTTCCCGACTGCCTTAGCAGCGCCAGTTGAAGCTGGAATGATGTTTTGGGCAGCGCCACGACCATCACGCCACAATTTTCCTGAGGGGCCATCGACTGTTTTCTGGGTGGCCGTGGTAGCGTGAACAGTGGTCATCAAACCTTCAACAATCTCAAAGTTGTCATGGATAACCTTAGCCAATGGAGCTAGACAGTTAGTGGTACATGAGGCATTCGACACGACCTTCATGTCAGGGCTGTAGGCATCCAAGTTGACGCCGCAGACAAACATTGGAGCATCAGCAGAAGGGGCTGAGATAATAACCTTCTTTGCACCGCCTTTCAAGTGGGTGGAGGCTTTTTCGGTGGTAGTGAAGACACCGGTAGACTCGACAACATACTCAGCGCCAGCGCTGGCCCAGTTAATGTTGGTAGGGTCGCGTTCGCTGAAAACGGTGATCTTCTGGCCGTTGACGACCAAAAAACCGCCTTCAGCAGCGACGGTGCCCTTGAAACGGCCGTGAGTAGAGTCGAATTTGAACAAGTAAACCATGTACTGGACATCGATAAAAGGATCGTTAACCTGTGAATGGAAAATATATGAATGCTTTAATAAGACTGTTTGGAACACGCTTAAGTAAAATAAAATTAAGAAAATTAAGGCATAACATTTTCGTACTTTTTTTAAAATTTAGTTTTTAGCAAATCACTTACTGCAACGACGCTAGCGCCTTTATCAATAGCGGCACGTAGCACCAGACGGCCAATGCGTCCAAATCCGTTAATTCCAATTTTCGACATTTTTCTTTTTTTTTGTACCTTGCCTAAATTAAACTTTTACTTTCGATTAGTTCACCGCCAGGAATAAACTGCAACTGCTCTGACCAAATTGAGTTCAGATTGAGCGTTCGAGTTCCGCCTGAGTTCAAAGTCAAATGAAGGACGTTTACGTCACGCCCACCCCACAAGAAAAGAGTGAGCAAAAGATGCATTGAAATAAGCTGAATGCTATATACAAAAAATAATACTATCTTGCACAACCAACTTCACGTAAAAATACCAAAAAAATTTAACCGCGTAAGAAAAGAATTAAATTTGCATTGTTGTTCTTCGCAAAATAAAATAAAAATCAATGCTTTCAAAATGATATACTAAGCTTACTGAAATAAAAAAAAAGTTATTTTAAAATGTATTTTTTTATCCCGATATTTTGATACCCCTGCAAATGTATGTTAATTTTGGATGCAAGTTTTTAACAACCTTAGGAGACGTGGTAAATGCATATGTACACTCAATAGCACAAAAATGCGTACACCGAAAAAATAATTCAAATCAAATTTTAAACTCAAATTTATCATCTATTTGTATGTATTTTTAACTAATTTTTTTTTAAACATTTAATTTTCTTTAATAATTTTAATTTTTGTTTAACAATTCCATATATTTTTTATTTAATTTTAAGTTAAACTCTACAAAAATTAGTACACGCAAAAGTCTGTGTACAGTTCTGTTAAGTGGGGTGGAATGGAAAATGTTGGGGATATAGTCAGATTTCCAGGCGCCGATGCTAATTACACTAGGCAACGGGTTTTTTTTTACATTAGATCTTCATTTTTGCATCACATTATACATATTTACAGGGTGGAGATCAAAGGCGCAAAAATTTCTTTTGTGGAGCCAAAAATCATTTTAAAACTATTTTTAGCTGCAAAATCTTATAGAGAGATTGGTGCTCTAATTGGTAGAGCTCACTCCTCTATCCAAAAAATAATATATCCTTATAACTTTACCGGCAGAATCTTGCCAAAGACAATCTGGCCGCGCACGACGCGCGAACAAAGCGCTGTTGTTAAGGCTCTTCGGCGTTTTTCCGGGATGACACTCCATGAAGCACAGCTTCAAACCCAGAGGGTAGTTTTTCCAAAACGGTTTCAGAGGTTACGGTACGCCCTGTCATAAAAAAGGCTGGGAACCAGCATCATGTTCTATTTTTAGACGGGAGTAAGTTCTGGATCTTTGGAATCAAAGAAAAAGTTTTAGTAGGGATGAAAAGAGTAGAAGCGTCCAACAAAGAAAATGTAGTCGGCATTGATAAACATGATTGAAGTGGCATAATAGTGTGGAAGTGAATGGCAGCAAGTGGCGTCAAGGTATCTATATAAACATTTTTGGAATCAATTTAATGGAAAAAGACGAAAAATCTGGCCTTAATACGTGAATTTTGGTCCCAGCGGCACAACGATCCAAACCATACGGTGCCGGATCCGCCCCAGTCCCCAGATCTTAACACCATCGAGCATTTGTGGGTGGATCTGGACTGGCGCATAAAAACGGCCTATTTCAACAAGGTTGTAACTGCAGGTCGCGCTAATGGAAGAATGGGCCAAGATTGGCGCCAAAACAACAACAAAATTGGTTTGGTCAATGCCCATTCGTCTCCAAGCCGTAGTCAAACAAAAGATGTTGCAAATAAAATATTAATTTATAGTTTAATCTATTAGTTTTAGTTTTTAAATAGGCTAAAAGCCAACTGTGCCAATAATTTTGTTCAGCCAAATTTACTCATTTTTTATGTTTTTTAATTTTAAAAAATTCAATATAAAATATATTATAATAATCAAAACTGAAATTAGCTCGTCTCTTTTCATTCTTATCATGCAATTTTTTTTTATAATAAAAGTTGAATAAATTAGCGGGAAATCAGTCTTAAAGTTGAACATGCTTACTGTGCCAATAATTTAGTTCACCACTGTACATTTATATGGTCGTTATGACACCCAAAAAAAACACCATGAGCGATATATCACTTTGTCACTATAACGCCCACAGCTAATAAAAAATAAATAATTTTAAAAAGCCAATTCAGGCTACGTTTGATAAGGTGCCCTAATTGTTGCCCATTGTAAAGGGGCATCCTGTCCCAAATAAATTTGATTCTCCTTTGTGTAAACTTCACTTATAGAGCAGTGAAGAAATAACACAATGAACGGTACTTTTCTAATTGGTTATCTCATTGATTTGTTATGCACTTTACAAGTTTTAAAAGTGTTCTTAATCATATTTATTTGTTAAGTTACAGATAGGTTTACTTATAGGTTTCAAAACTAGTTGTCCTATCATATAATAGGCATATGAATTATCGGTCAAAATTACTGTTACTTTGTTCTTTTGTTATTACATTTTTGGTGATTTTCAAAGAAAAAAGGAAATTTAAAAAAAAAAATTTGAAGTTCCACATTTTCTTTATTTTTGACAAAATTATTAGTCTATTTTAAATAAAAAAAGGTCGAGGTTCCACATTTTCTTTATTTTTGAAAAAATAAAAAAAAGTTTGAGGTTTGCCATTTTCTTTATTTTTGACAAAATTGTTCGTCTAAATAGATATCCACAAGTCTCCTGAATTAATTTATTTTAATTCCTACAGCTCGAAATCCAGCAAACACCATAGCCAGTAACCACCCTTAAGATACCGTCAGCACCATAAAACAATTTGAATTATCCCGGTGAAACAATTCATTGAAAATTGGTTAAATTTGTCACTTGACCCAAGACTACCCACACAAAAATAACTTACTGTCAGGTTCCAAGCTTTACAAGCCATTCAAAATATTGTATAAAACAAGATTTAATAAAGTTTATTAAGTAAATATATACAAATATTTATATTTTTCTAGGTTAAATGTTTATGTATTCCATGGAAATAGGGCTCGAACTCCGTGTTATAATTATTTTTTTTTTAAATTCATTCAAGTGTTTAGTACGAAAACCAAACAGATTTCACAAACTTTAACAAAAGTAAAAACATACTTAATAAATAATTTAAAGTACATCCAATATAAAATATTTAGACTACTGTTCAACGGTACGAAGTACATTGTCAAAAGGCACAAGGATGCCAGGTTTACTCATTTTTTATGTTTTTTAATTTTAAAAAATTCAATATAAAATATATTATAATAATCAAAACTGAAATTAGCTCGTCTCTTTTCATTCTTATCATGCAATTTTTTTTTATAATAAAAGTTGAATAAATTAGCGGGAAATCAGTCTTAAAGTTGAACATGCTTACTGTGCCAATAATTTAGTTCACCACTGTACATTTATATGGTCGTTATGACACCCAAAAAAAACACCATGAGCGATATATCACTTTGTCACTATAACGCCCACAGCTAATAAAAAATAAATAATTTTAAAAAGCCAATTCAGGCTACGTTTGATAAGGTGCCCTAATTGTTGCCCATTGTAAAGGGGCATCCTGTCCCAAATAAATTTGATTCTCCTTTGTGTAAACTTCACTTATAGAGCAGTGAAGAAATAACACAATGAACGGTACTTTTCTAATTGGTTATCTCATTGATTTGTTATGCACTTTACAAGTTTTAAAAGTGTTCTTAATCATATTTATTTGTTAAGTTACAGATAGGTTTACTTATAGGTTTCAAAACTAGTTGTCCTATCATATAATAGGCATATGAATTATCGGTCAAAATTACTGTTACTTTGTTCTTTTGTTATTACATTTTTGGTGATTTTCAAAGAAAAAAGGAAATTTAAAAAAAAAAATTTGAAGTTCCACATTTTCTTTATTTTTGACAAAATTATTAGTCTATTTTAAATAAAAAAAGGTCGAGGTTCCACATTTTCTTTATTTTTGAAAAAATAAAAAAAAGTTTGAGGTTTGCCATTTTCTTTATTTTTGACAAAATTGTTCGTCTAAATAGATATCCAAAAGTCTCCTGAATTAATTTATTTTAATTCCTACAGCTCGAAATCCAGCAAACACCATAGCCAGTAACCACCCTTAAGATACCGTCAGCACCATAAAACAATTTGAATTATCCCGGTGAAACAATTCATTGAAAATTGGTTAAATTTGTCACTTGACCCAAGACTACCCACACAAAAATAACTTACTGTCAGGTTCCAAGCTTTACAAGCCATTCAAAATATTGTATAAAACAAGATTTAATAAAGTTTATTAAGTAAATATATACAAATATTTATATTTTTCTAGGTTAAATGTTTATGTATTCCATGGAAATAGGGCTCGAACTCCGTGTTATAATTATTTTTTTTTAAAATTCATTCAAGTGTTTAGTACGAAAACCAAACAGATTTCACAAACTTTAACAAAAGTAAAAACATACTTAATAAATAATTTAAAGTACTTCCAATATAACATATTTAGACTACTGTTCAACGGTACGAAGTACATTGTCAAAAGGCACAAGGATGCCAGGTGGTCCGCCAAAGCGGCTCTGAAATTGACTGGATACAGCTCCAACTAGTTGTTGATGGGATTGGGTCCCTTGGATCCGTTGAGACTGCTGAAATGTGCTAGACGTACTCTGGGGACTGAGAACCCCACTTGGTGCACCAAACCCTCCAGTGTAGCGCACGTTATTAACACTGGTTTTGACTGGGTGTGGACGCATCTTAGTTAATTTAAACGTTTGACCGTTTTCATGCTCGTTCCCAGCAACGTAAATGTCTGGCATAGCTGAATTTTGTGGACGTAATAAACCTAATGGGGCACCAAAACCTCCAGTATACTTCTCAGTATTGCTCACAAATGAAGGAGTGGTGAATGCGGTACTCTGTAACACGCTATTGTTTTGCACATCTGCAGATGGAGTAAAGTGAGACATTTTCCTCTTTTTTTTACTGCTCGACTTACCATTATTCTGTGTGTAAGCGGGTGTGCTTATTACTTTGCCCACATCGCTTTTGCTGTATTCTACCTTTTGATTTTCGAATGCTTCTCCATCATTGAAAGTTTGCAATGATTCTTCAGTGGTGGCGTCTGAAGGTTCCGTTTGGGCTATCGCTTCCTCTCGAAAAGATGAAGCAGAGTCATCAAAGTTTGCTGGAAAATTCGGGATAGAGTTTGTAGTTGGATTCGTTAAAGCGACTCCATGTAGTGCAGATTGTTCTTCGCTATAAGCTACAGGTGGGACTAAAACCTGTGGCGGATCCACAGTGTTGGATACGTTGTTTTCATTGCTGATGCGTGAAAGGGGAATCATGACTTTAGATGGGAAAGCTGAAGAATCTGTTACACCTTTTGCGAAGGTGCGTATTGTTGTCGGGGTGACTGTCGGCTTGATGAACTGAGAATTGGCTATTGCAAAGCTGTGCGGCTGAAAATCAAGGGGCCTTCTACCTCGTGATTGTTTGCCAATTGTCATTGGCGACAGTTTGAAGTTATCAGGGTTGTACGGTACACCAGGGCCTACATCGGGATAATCAAAGTCCTGAAGCCAAGTCGGAAGAGTTGATATGTCAAAACTATTTGGATCAATAGGCGCATCTGTCGTTGTCTTCAGAGTAGCTTGTCTTTCTGTGGTATGTGTACTAAGTGTGGCTTTAGTGGTGCTCGATACAGGTGGCGAGATAGTCGATGGACTTCTTATAGTCGCTGTAGGTGTTGTAATAAAACTATCGTTGTTTGCTGTCAGTGTGGCTGATGGCGTTGGCGTCAACTGAATGTTCTGCAGATCTATAAACGGCTCAAAAGGTGGCTCCAGATCTTTTGTCAGGGTGTGATTATATTGATCGTTATCCGTGGGCACAATGAAGGTCACAGCTACATCCAGATCTGGATCAGTTACCTCTTGAAGCCAGGGAGGTAGAGTATAAGCATATGACTCATAATTTTTAAGCTTGTAGAATGTAGATAAATCCTGTTGTGACGTGCTAGGCGTTGTTGTTGTTGTCGTTATTGAGCGAGGAAGTGGTGTTGTAGATATAGTCGACATTGAGGTTACTCTTGTTGTTGATGGTTCTGTGCTAGTGCTAGTGTAACTACCATTAATTGTGCGTGGACGCTGTGACGTTGATGCTGTTGTGCTGTAGTGTACTTTACCCCGGTTGTGACTATTACCAGATGTTTTGCTAGCCACTTGCATATTAATACTATGCGCATCAGTACCATTACGCTCCAATGCCACTGCAGATACTACGCGTTGTGTCAGTGGTAAAGGCGCCACAGGAGACAAGCCCTGTCCGCTGCTCAAACTGAGACGTATGTTATGACTAACAGGCTGCACTATTCCCACAACATGTTTCGTTTGATTGTGCGTTACAATAATTTGTCGTTCTGTTGTTGATTCAGGGTCTGTCTTGAATGGTGGTAACAGATCCCAGGCAATAACACTAAGGGTTGAATCAGTGGGTGACGGTACCCAGACAACAGGGCCATCAATATTAGGATCTGTTTTCTGCAGATCGAGTAAATATTCGGGCAAAGTTTCACTAATAAACTGTTGTACATGTGCATTTATCTCCTGCTGTACTTTAAAAACAGTATCCATTGAAATTTTCGATGCTTCATGTTTTGTAGGTGTTAGTGATGAGACTCGTGCAACTTCTAATGTTTGTAATGATATGCTGTCGGTTTTGTTGATGTCCATGGGGGGTTGTGCTACCGCAATGACATCTATGTTGAAAGGAGTTGAAGTTGGACTTGAGTATATAGAGGTACTTAGCTCTGTTGTTTCTGTTACGCGCTTTTTGTTTAATAGTGAAGATTCAGTGAAATCGAAATGTGGAATAAAAGTAAGCAGGGTAAATATGGGATGTGCATGTTTCCGACTTGCGGGTGAAATTACGTATTGCTCGGTCTTTGACTCGCACTTGGTGTAGATCGTTAAGGTATTGTATGTTGTTAGTGGCTCTACTATTTCAAGGCGGGTGGGTATATGCAAAATATCGGAGCTAATGCTATTAGTACTGATTGGAGTTACTTTTACCATGTCACTTGGAATTATTTCTTGTGTATTGCATTTTTGCTATTTTATGTTGTGGATTACTCTTCCTTTTGTTATTTTTGTTACATTGAAGACTTCTTGATATTCTACTATATTCTTTATTCTTGTTGTTGTTGTCAACTCACCAATATGCGGTGGCAGCAAATCGTTTGCCGGTTTTTGTATCTCTGTTATGCCCGACGCATAATTGGGTATCTCGAATTGTACGCCTTGAGCACTGACAACCTTGCGCCCATCAGGCGTGTTAATTGGTCGCAGTGCGTCAATGGGATTACCGTAGCTATCAATAGTCTGCTCACCACCTCCACCAAAGGCGTCATCTTTCACCTTCTCATGCAAGGGCGAATGTAATTCTAATGAAAATGGCGATTGCCGAACATCTGTAGAAAAGGGGAGAATAGTTGGTTTTTGCTTTTTGTTGTAGTTGCAACTAACATATTTACATATGTTTGAAAGTATGTATGGATGGAAGATAGTTGTACATAACCTACCATAGCTTAACGTCAATCAGTGCGCAGTTTTTTAAGTTATATTGAATGTCAAGTCTGTAGTTATTTTAGTAGGAATAAAAAATTATAAATTTAATTTAAATTAAATTAATTATATGTTTTCTTTTCCGTCATTATTTTGATCCATCTGTATGAATCCGTAGATTTATGATACTACAAGGCTATGAAGCACCAAATTTCCATACACAGATTATCTTTAATTATCCTTACATTTTAACCAATTTTCCAAAAATATTAGGGCTTAGTCACAGACTTTTAATCTTGCAGGTATATACCTTAGAGGCACAAAAGAGCATTGAGTTTGAAGAGTAAAAAGCTCTACATTTTTAACACATTAACATATCAACTATTATATTTTATATCCTCTTCACTTATTTACTTTTTTTATTATTTACTTTAATTAAAAGCAAGAATGCAAGATTATCTTCTGCGGGACGAAGATGTCATACCCTTGCTGTCTAAAAAGAAAACTTTTCAAACAAAAACTCGATTTTCAGCCAATTTTTCCTATGATACAAAGGTGCGTTATGAACTAAACTCAAATACTATAAGTTTCAGCCAGATAAAAACAATTTTCGGATGATTGTATCTATGTAAGCATCTATGATATAATGGTCCGATCTGGCCGGTTCCTACTTACTTAATGTATGTATGTATATGTACATCAAGTTTCTTTGAGATAGCTTTAAAACTGAGAGACTAGTTTGCATTGCAACAGACGGTCGGACAGTCAGACGGATATACATATTTGGATCCTGATTTCGATGATGATCAAGAACCCAGAACTACAGCGCCTCCGAAGAGGCGTTACAAACTTCTGTCCTAAATTAATATAACCTCTGTAAGGGTATAATAAAATGAAGATATTATTAAAATCATGCTAAAAGCCATTTATAATCTCATTACTAAAGACAATGTACAAGTAAAATTTAAAAAATGGACACTGAAGTTTACGAATAGCTCATCCCACTGGCTATGTCTCGAGGCCCTCCTCAAATAGCTATATACATATGTACATACATAAACATATACATATGTATGGATGTTTACGCTAAAAGGCAGCTCAAGACGACGCAATAAAAACAAATAGTCAACAAGTAGTTGTGACTCACGTCATCTATCTTTGGCTCTGACTCTTACATAAGGTTTGTCTGCCTTCGTGTTTCTTTTTCTCAATTTTGGCAAAAGTTTAATTTAATGTATGTAGGTTTGGCTTCACATATGAAACGTTTTTGTTGCCCTTAGCAGGGTTTTTGTGCGGTTACTTTCGTGTTTTGGTTTTTATAATCATTGTTTATTTAATTAAGAAAAAAAAATCCGTGCCAATACAGCTATGCTATTTGAGGTAGAAGCCATTGTAAAAAATTGAAAACCATAATGATTCTTTTTGTTTTTACAAGTTGTGATTACTCGGAACAATTCAAACTGAGACTCAGAGGACAAACTGGATTGTTTGCACGGAAAGGCTTATGTATCTTATGATTAGTATTTGCTACCATGTAGGACTTATTCTATACAAAACATTCTTTGAATCTTCAAAGAAAATGGACTGTCTTGTCCATTTACAAGGCTATGTAAAGGTTTATTAATTCAATCTAAATGAGTTCATAATTTTACATAGATTAATCAATCTTATTTTTTTTTTTGGCTTAAGCTATAAAACAATTAGCTTCAAACTATTCAGAGTCTTTGCATAGAACACCCATTTATTTATTCAGAAAATTTTTAAATTTAATGGTTTAAAGTTAAATCAAATTTTAAGTATTTTAGGTAAGTTTGATCAAAATTGAACAAATATCGTATAAACGATTGGTAGAAAATAGAGTCGTTGTATAGTATACTTTTGGTTCAAGCTTATAAGGATATAATCTTCTATGTGCCTAACTTTGTTTCTTATTTCAATCATATATTCAGTTTTCATAAGAGTTTATAAGGAAGACTCTTGAAAGTATATATTATCTTAATCAGCATCAGCTGAGTCAAAATAGGATTGTCCCTCTGTCCTAAATTAGTTTCTGAAAGTGAAGAAGTTAAGAGTACTTTAATGGACGGATACATAATATATAATAATAAACAATAACAAAATTTAGGTAATGTCTACCGAGCTTTGTGTGTTTCATATTTTTATGCGCTTGTAAAGAGAATAATAATTTTGTCCAGAAGTTTGCAACGTTTGCAATATATTTTTGTTCAGTATCGACTACAGATTCAAAATCTGCAAGTCTGTCTGTTAGTCTGTTTCAACCAAAACTAGACAATTAGTGTTAAAGCTATCTCAATAAAACATAGTATATAAACTATATTCTTCCATAGTAACTATGCGTCGTAATTAGACTTTTTATATGAAAAGTTTTCGCTTAAGACTACAAGAGTAGGTCATTCTCGGCATGCTTAAATTGACTTTGCTTTCTTGATAAATATAAACATCGAAAAATTGGTATTGAATACTAAATTTCTTGTATGGATATTGATAATAAGTTTTAAACTTTTCACTGATGGCAAATTAATTTATTTACAAATTGCTTAACATAGCATAAATCAAAGATATTAGTAATTAGTAATTGTGCATTTGTTGAAAAGTTTTGTGAGTACTCCAAATCCAAGAAGCAATACAACTCTAATATGATAAGGAGAAATCAAGAATCAGAACCGAAAACGAAATCTTAATTAAAATGGAATATATTATTTATGATGATATACCAGGCATCCCGGCAGCTGCTTCCATGTTCAGAAAAACAAAAGTTAACAGCAGAACAATGATGGTGAAAGTGAGCCTTGCGCTAGTAGCTCCGCGACTGCGCTTCACGGATTTAATTCTAGACGATTGCATTTGAATTTTCAAATTAAGAAATATTAGTTTGTATTGTTATGTATCAGTAGTGATATCTATTTTCATTCGTAAAACCCGTATCGTGTTGAAAAAAATTAAGAAATAATCGTCGCGAAGGTTGAACAGCAGTAATGGCAACAGACTAAGTCAACGCGTTGTTGCAAAAGCTCTTGCACTTGACAAAGTCCACAACACAAACGGAGAGGAACCACCAGCATGCACACTTTTTGTGCTGTAATGGTAGTTACAAGGAATATAGAATATGAATTTTGATTGCATTAATTTTTGCTTGCCGCGATGCACAAAATCAATTTTGATACGATTTCACGATTTGCAATCACTATAGGAAAGATGCGCCGGAGACTACAAGGGAGACACGGATGCAACCCTAGTTTGTTATAGTGACAGAAGAAAAATAAAGTCACGAATCGCTCGAACGTAGCTGAAACACGTCCGCAGCTCACGAGTTCTGCGCTTTTAATAAACTTGGCGTTGTCGACGTCAACAAATGAAGCTTGGCTGGCTTACACTCAGCTCTCAGTCAACGATTCTCACGTTGGCATTCGCAAATGTATCAAATAAGTAACCGTAAAAAACGTACATTCTTTTCAATACAATATGTATGTACCAAAGTTTTCTGAAGAAAAAATAAATAAAATAACTGAAAAAAATTTTACAAATTTGGAAAATATAAAAATACAGTTAAGCAGACCGTTAAAATTATTCATAACATTGATCTTTTAAAACGTACTGAGAATCATACTGTGGAGTTTCCTCGTCTGTATGCTTTCTTATTTGTTTGAAATTAGATTGTTTTAAATGAACTTAATTAAATAAAGCAAAGAGCAAATAAAGCTAACAATTTTATCCTCTTCTTAATTTATGAAAAATTAATTTGTTCAGACACTCAATTTTCTCAAATTTTCTTGGTATAGTATATTTTACGAAAGGGCGAAAGATCATTTATTTCCACATTTACCGCATATCTAGTTTATCACTCTAGTTTTAATTTTCTTACGTACACCAAATATTGTCTGAAAGCAATTAACAAGAAACTATAAGACTTATTATAATCGTTATTGCTTATTTATAAACATTTCCAATGACGCTCAAGGTCAAAGTTAAGACACTACATATACATAAACATATGTACATACTATTCATTCATTTATCTGATTACTGCCGGAGTGCTTATTTTATTAGTTTATTTTCAACGTTTTGGATATTTCCAAACAAACACTTGTTTCTCAATTCATAATAGGTATGCAAATAATAAAGAAAATAAATGTATTGCTGCTAGAATCATTTGTTTCTTTATTCTTTGTTTATTTTCACAGGTCGGTTTGGATTTTAAGCTGTACTCTTCGTTTCAGATCAGTTTAGTATGGGACGTGAACTAAAGCTTGAAACTTCAAATGGTATTTTTTGTCTGTTAGATCACGTCACAGCCGTAAAAAGAATTAGAATCTTCCTCTTCTGCAAAATGTATGTTAATTAAAAAATTTTTTTAACATACTCATACTTGTAAAAAATATATTCTACTTTCGAGCTTTTTTTTGGCTATAGTTGTTTATCATCGAATAACAATCCATGAAGTAAGTTAGCTAATGAGCAGCTTTTTCATGAACTAGTTGTTACATCAATTAATCTGTTTAAAAAGTAGTACTTGCATGTCTTCATAAATTTAAAGTGCATGTAACAGATTGTTCGGTAAAGCTATAATATGACTTTAGCAAAAGACTTACATAGTTCCGCATTAGGGCTTTACCGTCATTTGGACGCATGCTTTCTATATGAGAGTTAGTTATTATGCATTCGGAATTAGTATAGCCATTACTTTTACATTTACAGCAAGATATGACCAAATAGACTAAGTTTCAAAATATATCCGGCATCAGAGTGCTCTGTGTTACCACTGCATTTTGATTGTTGTGTGCCCACAGACAATAAATCAAATTCGTATCACGTCATTTTAGAGTCCAACAAAGTGATCGATTGGGAGGGAGCAAGGCCCAACGGCGAGAAAGAAGTAATCAAAATTGTATTACGAAAACAAATATTCGTTTCTGTTTTTTTTTTACATATAACAATAGACTATGGTTCAACCAGATTCCAAGAGTAAAGTTGACGTCTAACTTGAATATCGAACTTTAAGTTGAGGCGCCGCAAAGCCAGTAAGGAAACTTAATAGCGAACAATATTGACCCGAGCAGTCAAGTTGCAGTATATTACATACTTTAATATAGTAAGAAGCTCAGTTGGTAATCAAAATAAAACCGGTACAGTCTTTAGTTATCAGTTACCACCAATGTATTTAATTAATTAGTATAAGGATTAATTTCGGAAATATTTACGGCATTAATTTACGCAAGCATTACAGTTGCTCCCGCTTAGTTTAATTACTTCCGTTTTCAAAATGTTAAAATTTAAATGATGTAAAACCAAATTTAAATATATTTGGCTCACGCCTTTTTAGTATTACAAACATCTTGATAAAATGAATAAACCATTGAAGGGTATAGACATTACTTGACAAATCATATGAGAGACCAGTTTTAATTGTTTTGTTGTGAATGCTGCCGAACCAGTTGGAGCACATCTTCTGTAAGATATAACAACAACACACATTTATTGCAAAAATATTGGAAAAATGCGTTAAACACAGCAATAACATTGATGACAGCATCAGCTTTGTTGTCCACCCTGACCTTAACACAAATTTGTCTTAGTATAAAGTGGATGGGAAACCTAAATGACTAGGTATAACACTGCACAGCCAATTTACGATTGGCACTCTCATTAAATACTTTACATATAAATACTATATAATACCTATATTTATAATGCAATCAGGTATTTTACTTTGACTCAAATTGTAAACACATCAGTACCATTTTCCTAAAAAACTCTTTTAAAGATAGAATTTCTTTACTCTGCCCAATCATGATTGCAATAAATGCTGAATCAAACCTCAAGGTCCTACAACTACAACGAGATTTGACTAGTTGATGTCAGCTGGAAATTTGTGATTCACGTGGGTTTTTTTGTTATATAAAAATATAAATCACTCATATAAAATGAAAGTTAGGAATAACCAGAACCAGTTTTTAAATAAACCACATGAAACGTAATTTCTAATACAATAGCATTTATATACAAATGAATGTATAAATGAATGTTTTTATATGCTTATGTACGTGCATATGTGCATACGTGCATTCATACATATCTATATACATACATATGTATATTTACGAACCGCCTAAAAGCGTGCAAAAAGACCTGTTTAAGATTTTTAAGCACTGCCAAGATTATCGATAGCTATTTATAATCCGATAAAATAATTTAGTTCAAATAACATTTTTTATCATTTTTAATTTTGCATGTACATATTTTTTTAAGATGGAGTATACAATATAATGACCAATATAACTTACTACGCACTGGTTCTAATGTTTGTCGAAACCGCACACAATTTTGTTGGGTTGCTTGAAACTTTGATGTATTTAAGTGTGAATCGATCTATCCGCCAGCCCTGGACAATCGACTGTAAAAAAACTTAAAAATTAATCGAAGTGATGAGTATTAAATTATTAAGTTATAATAACAAATGACTGCTTTATTCCGTAGTCCGAACAATTTTGCATCAAAGCGTGAAAATGTCGTGAAAGAAGCGTTAATAAATACACTTTATGAAAATGCACGAGAAATAGAATTTGAAGTAAAGCAAAATGGATTAGGTAATTTGTAAATTTTTCTCTACTGTTTAACAGTTAGATATACTAATCCAAGTTAATTTTCATCTCATATAGAAGTGATAGAGCTATGCGAACAGACAAGTGCTTTGTGCACGACACTGGAAGCCTTGTTTCTACATGGACTGAAGCATTCGTCTCTATGGGTCACAATCAATGTAATTGCCGGAGATGTAGAGCGACGACCAGAGCCAAGCTTCTGGCCACCAGTTATGATTTTTATGCATAAGCAAGTGATTGAGCAAATTCATAGTTTAAGTCAAGTAACTTCAGAGATAGGGCAATGTCGTGCCTGGGTCCGACAAAGTCTTAATGATTCGGTATTTTCTGCGTATTTAAATAACATGCGCAAAAATGAGTCTGCATTACAATTGTATTATAAAAAAGATGCGCTGCTTAAAGATAGCGAAGGCTTGGAAACAGCAGCAAAGATAATGGAACGACTAGAGACCTATGTCACTTTTGATTTACCCGTAAACTCTAGCCTTCTTAATCAGTGGTCTAACTATGCGCTTCAATTGTCTGACCAGTGGACGCCAGCGATGAAATCTTGCCCGGTTTGTGTTAAGTACTAATTATTCAAATTATTGCTAATATATGTATTTTACAGATTAGCAACGGAGTTGATGTGGCCAGTTCATTACATACTGATATTGAGGCTATACACACACCACAGCCGCTCTACATTAACGAAATATTCTCCGAATCTATTTCGAACAGTCCATTTAGTCGAAGCAGGATTACAGACCTAAGTCAGGCCGAAAGTTTGGATTTATTAGTAGAAAAGGGGGATGACCTGGATGTTATTAATGAAGACTTGACGTCAAAAGTGGAAACTTTTAATATAGACCAGTCCATGGCAGAGTTTAACATACAATCTGCACCCAGCAGCACGAGAAACGTTCAAAAGCATTCAATACGCCAAATTGAAGAATCGTTTAGTAGAGCGCCACATGGCAGTAACTCGTTAACCAATCTAATGCAAACGTCCTGGTCCTCTCATTTGGATACTGACAGGTCCACGGAAGACTTATGCGGTCCGCGCTACTTTCACCGTTCTGTAAGCATGAGTAGTGCCGTCAGCTTGCGTTCTCCAAACATAGAACGCTGTAGCTACAATGCACTACTTCGTAAACATGAAAATAATCGTGAGGGTGGTGCTGGCTGGTCACACATATGGGATAAGTTTTGCGCAAATGCATCTACATTAAATGTAACTCAACCTCAACAGCTTCGTGATTCTGATTCAGTTGCTGCAGGTGAAGTAAACGATACGATATCGTTAGAAGTAAGTGTTATCATTCTTTCACTCTGGGATATTTAATACCTAGAAACTTTACCACTAACAGACAATTTCAGACTTTGAATTGATTACATCAAATTTTAACATGGTCGAACTTCAGCAAATGGTTCACGAGTTATGTCAAATACCTCGAGAACCAGGGCTCAATGCGCAAGGATTTTTGTGCAGGGGATGTCAGCATCCATTGGGCATAGGAGACACAAATTTTCAGTAAGTTATATAATTTATACATACTTGATGTTCATAATCAATTCAAATACACTGTCTATGTTTCCCTATGCAGAGTGTGTTCATTCAGTGGCAATTATTACTGTAACAACTGTATGGAGTCCGAAAATCAACTTATCCCTGCGCGAATTATTTACAATTGGGATTTTCGTAAATATGCTGTTAGCAAGCGTGCTGCTACCTTCCTGGCTGAATTCCGATCACAACCTTTTTTGGACATTCAGCTGCTCAACCCAAGCATTTATTATGCCTCAGATCCAATGGCTGAACTTCAGTCGCTGCGTATCCGTTTGAATTTTATACGGGCCTATTTGTATACATGTTCTCGGGCCAGTGTTGAATTACTGCAAAATCATTTCTGTGGCCGAGAATATCTTTATGAACATATTCACCTATACTCAATTTCGGATCTTGCATTAATACAACGTGGACTACTTTATCAGCAGTTACAAAAGGCTTTTAAGCTAGGGGAAGCGCATATACTCAAGTGCTTTTTGTGCCAGTTAAAAGGCTTCGTTTGTGAAATTTGTCAGAGTCCGCGGGTCCTTTATCCTTTCCACATTGCAACCACATTTCGAGTGAGCTTTAAGCACTTTCATGTTTATTGTACATTGATGATATTATTTTTATTTTATTTTTGTGTATTTTAGTGTGTAACCTGTGGCGCTGTTTTTCACGATGAATGTCTTAATACCCATCAGCCATGTCCCAAATGCGAGCGATGTCGCAAACGGAATAAACAGCCATTGCAAGAAGCTGTGCAGGATTTAATACTCAAGCAGAAAGTTTTTTGAAAAGCCTTCATCTACAAAATGAAATTTTATGAAATAAGTGTCTTTATAACACATAAACTTTTAATCTGCTTGCTTGACTATCGACGTCCACCTCTAACTGTAAAACATACGATTAACCATGTGTAATATATCTCGTGTTGTTAATCAATGCCGATACATCCTCGATTTTACTCTATGTCGGTTACACTAGAAAATAAAAAAGGACATCAATCAGTCGCACTCTCTGAACAATAAAATACCCTCTAATATACCCCTGGAATACAAAGATGTAAAATACAAATTATATATTAAAAAGTATTTGTTTAATCATTATTATTGCATAAAAATATCTTGCAATGTTTTGGCTTTGAAAATTTAATAGTCTATAGTCGCGTCTCAAGTAGCAACGTTTTTATCGAAGACGGGTATATAAGTCGGCATACAGGTTACTTAGAAACAGTTATAACTTTTTAATCTTTTGACTAACTTCCTGGCAATGACCTAGATCGATCGACCATAGTCTTTTTAAAGTTGACAGTGGTCTTAGTGCCAATACAATGCAACGTCGAAACAAATCGAAATGCAAGGTTTATTTTTTAGAAACATATCTCAGAATTCCACCGAAGAAAGTAGCCTTTTTAGATGCCCTTGGAATTTTGCATAATAATTACATGAAATCTGATAAACTCATTATACCTTTAAGATACTCCAGCTTTATAGTTTATTAAAAGATCGGAAGAATTTTATGATCCTTTTTTCATTATTACACTTCTCTTGTGCGATCAATATATATATATACAAATACATTTTTTTTTTATTCTATTTCCCATTTAATAATACAATCTGTTATTTATAAATATCAACAACAATAAGTATTTTTTTTAGTAGTATTGAGGTTTGGGAGTAAATGTTACTTGCCAATGCAAGAATACATTCGTATTATTTAATTTTTATCTTTTTATTGACTTAGATTTGTGATAGTTCTGTGGATGTTCTTGATTTCAATTTTTTCGGTTGAAGTTCCAGTCTTGGTATTTGTCTTATAGTTTCATTTTGGTGTGTGAGTAGCCTTTGAGTGTGTTTAGTACTTTTTGTCTTCATATTTTCTATGATTGTTTCCATTTTTAGATCGCTGTGAATATCATCATTTCTAGTGTACCTGTCTGCTTGAGAGATTGTTCTGACTATTTTTGATTGTGTTCTTTGAATAAGTTGAATATTTGTTTTGCTAGCTGTGCCCCATATTTCTATTCCATATGTCCAAATTGGTTTTATTATTGCTTTATAAATCAATATTTTGTTACTCAGACTTAAATTTGATTGTTTTCCTATCAACCAAAATAGTTGTCTGTATCTATTTTTTACTTCGTATCGTTTGTTTAGGATATGCTGCTTCCATGTGAGCTTCGAGTCAATTGTAATACCAAAGTATTTAGCATGAGGGTGAACTTTTATGGATGCGCCTTTGATTGTTATTGGGTATGTTTTTGATTTTCTCTTTGTATAAATTACTTATCGTGTCTTATCTTGGTTTATTTCAATGTCCCATTCCTCAAACCACGTCATCGTATTCGATAGAATATTTTGTAGTATACTTGTAGCTTGCTCTTCGTTTTTGTGACAAGCCATAAAGATGGTGTCATCTGCGAATCCGTTGGTGTTGGTATGTCTGATGTGTAAATCAGGTACAGTATAGGTCCGAGTGCGCTTCCTAGTGGTACTCCCGCTGTTACTGTACTACTCTATCAAATGGTTATGCAGTATTTCTCTTTGCCAAAGTCATCAGCTATTTAGTTGACTACCCTATGAACTTCCTGAATCGTCGAGTGATTTTTTTTAAATCCAAATTGATGAGTGGGGATGGTTCTGTGTAGTCTTAGAATTGGTTCTAGTCTGCTACCCAGTATTTTTTCGATAATTTTTGAGAGTATGAGTAGAAGACTAATTGGCGGACAAGAGCTTGGAAAACTTGCGTTTTTCTTTGTTTTTGGAAATGCTATTTTTTGAGCAACCTTCTATATTCTTGGGAATGTTTGTAGTCTTAATATTCCATAAGAGTTCTCCTGGTTCGTTCTTGCCCATGTGTTTTTATTGGATGCTTATGTATTACTGCTTTTGTAAGTTTCCTAGTTGCATTCCAGAGGGAGTAGTTCGTAGATGTAGTAGTTCCCAGATTGGCAAGTTGTCTTTTATTTAGGTTGTCGTTATGTTCTTGTAAGATCCGCTTGTTGCTTTAAGTTTTGTTTTGTTGTCGGGGTGTTTGGTGGTCTGCCATAATTATCGTAGTTTACGTTTTTAATAAATTTTATTTTTTATATAGGAAGGAGTTTTATTATTTTTTTTAGGATTTAATATAATATTATCGTTTAAGTTGACTATTAAGGAATCTAGATCTTTGTTTTTAGTGGGACGTTTATTTCCATATTTTCTGTTAGGATCTCTCGAAACAGATTCCAGTCAGTTTTGTGGTTATATATTTGTATGTCCTTATTTACGTTTGTTGCTTCTCGTAGTGTTACAATTATTGGTCCGATGAGAGGTCAAGACATGATTTTATTGTCAAATTTTGATATAGAACGTTTTTTGTTATGCAAAAGTCTATTAGGTCTGGAAGTTTTTTACTGTCTGTGGGCCAATACGTCGGTTCTCATGTGCTGAATACTCTACTTTGTTTACATTTAATGGCTTCTTGCAACTGCCTGCCTTTTGCGCTAGTCAGTCTCGATCCCCATGTTATGTTCTTGGCATTGTAGTGTCCTGTCGCTAAGT
>JBAMBR010000262.1:0-40850 GCA_037044475.1 Zaprionus obscuricornis | reverse complement strand
TACTAACAATTTTAATGTGTATGAATCTTATATTTCTTGTATGTGTCTGTTTTTGTGGTGTTTTTTGTAGTTACTTGGAAACATAGCTAGGTTCGAAATAGCCTTTTGTCTATTTGTCCGATGAAACTACATTCCGTCACCAGATAAAAAAGGATAGGCGTACGCTGCAGCCAGCGTAGGGAGGAGGCCTAACCATAGGCTCTTCTCCCCCGGGAGGTAATGTTTAAAAGACTGTACCGCGGGGGTGTGAAGTGAATTTGCGGGGTGAGGTTTAGTACGTAGGCACTGAGAGCAGTGAATCGTTCATGCCACCGGTAGTACTGCGGGATGTACGGTATGTTCCGGTGGTATCTATGAAGATTATCATCCCTCCTGTTCAGGTAAAAAAAAAAAAACTCATACACATGCACGCAACGGGCATGTATGCGAGCGAGCGCGTGGCTTGTGGTCCAATTTATCACAAACACATATGCATATGCATACGCATACATATATGTAAATGTATCACTGTGTGAAGACTTATTGAAAGTAAAAAGCGCAAACTTGTGGAACAGGGAAGGAGAGGGAGGGAGAATGCTGTTCAGAAAGAGAATACATATGTACCTACACACACGTGCACGAAGGAATAGGACAACAAGTGTGACCAAGGCGAGTGCGAAGCACATAAAAACAGTTACATTTTATTCAAGGGTGCAGGGTATTTTACTGTCGGGTGCACCAGTCTGTAGCCTTTCCTACTTGTTTAAATTATATTCCGCCAAAATGGGCAAATTTAAAATTTAATTGATTAAATAATTGATTCAAAGACGACAATAAGAAAAAAATAAACTATATTAGCTTTAAACAGAAAATAAATATATCAAACGTGGCATCCAAAGTTTGAAATAAACTCGATCATAGTACGCTATATGGGAACCTACATACCAAATTTGGTGTCTCTAGTTCTTATAGTTTAGAAGTTCTTTGCGTTCAAACAGACAGACGGACATACATTTGCCCAAACTTAATATACCCTTTTTTACCCATTTTCAATGGGTACAGGGTATAAAAAGAGCTCGGGAGCCAGCGGGAGATCAAGAGGAAGTCTCAAATAGAAGTTTTGACATTCCACCATATTACATCGGTATAGAAGCTCAAAGGTACTGGCCGCAGTTCGTGAGTATTGTTTAAAGTATTGAGTTTAAGATAGAGAGTCAGAAGCAACAAAAAATTGTAATATCTTGAGTACCGTTGTAAGGGTGTCTTTGTTATCTGTTCTATGATATAAATTATTTCTGCCGAAAGAAGTGATGTGTATTGAGGTAAGATCCCGAATTGCAAAGTATGTGTTTCGGTTGGAACCGCGTAATTTGTAATATTGTTAATTTTTAATATGTTCATGAATAAGAAAGTATGGTTTTTGTATTGGTGTTTAATGTTTGCACAGAGTTTTTATACTCGGTGCCCATTGGGTACCAAGAGTATATTGGGTTAGTGACAAGAGCAAATGTATGTAAAACCCATAAGGAGGCGTGGCCGACCCCATAAAGTATATATATTCTGACTCAGGGTCAACAGCCGAGTCGATTGGAGCATGTCCGTCTGTCCGTCTGTCTGTCTGTCCGTCTGTACGTCCGTATGAACACACAGATCTCGGAGACTATAAGAGATAGAGACTTCATTTTTATACTCGGTGCCCTATGGGTACCAAGAGTATATTGGGTTAGTGACAAGAGCAAATGTATGTAACACCCATAAGGAGATGTGGCCAACCCCATAAAGTATATATATTCTGACTCTGGATCAACAGCCGAGTCGATTGGAGCATGTCCGTCTGTCCGTCTGTACGTCCGTATGAACACACAGATCTCGGAGACTATAAGAGATAGAGACTTCATTTTTGCATAGTGTTTGTAGTGTTTGCAGGCAGATCAAGTTTATTTTGGATTTTTGCCACGCCCCCCTCCGCCTCCACAAATCGATAAAAACGATTTTAAGCAAACCCAGCTACAGCACTGAATTTTATCTGGACGTTGTGTACAAATTTGGTACAGATCGGATAATAAACATGGAAGTTATACACATTTCAAATTTCAAAAGTTGAGAGGCGTCTCTATAGTGTACGCTTGCTTGCTGTTCTCACCCCACACATGGCAACATTTACTCAGTGTTTCTCACACTTGTGAAGAGCGTGGCTCAGTGGTTAGAGGGTTGAACTCGCGTGCATGAGGTCCGCGGTTCGATTCCCGAGACGATTTTTTTTTTATATTAACTTAAAATTGGCGAGTGCGCAGCACGAGCAAAATAAATATATAATATAACTTTGGGCACCGAGTATTATATAGTCGAGCACACTCGACTATAACTTTCATACTTGTTTTAAATTACAATATAAGTAAATATAATAAAATTTATAATTTTTAATTATTTTACGAAAATGTATTAATGTTTATAAAAATATATATATGTCGGAATTAACTTAAGAATGGCGAGTGCGCTGCACGAGCTAAATAAATATATAATGTATAAATTTATATAGTAAAATTAACTTAAATATATAATGTATAAATTTATATAGTAAAATTCACTTAAAATTGGCGAGTGCGTACCACGAGGTTTCTAAATATTTAATTAATGACCTAATTAGCAATTATGTGCGAATTCGGTCTATAGATGGAATATTAGATGTTGCTTATTGGTGTGGATCTAAATGCTCCAAATTACTAATAATAGCCTGAATGAAATTTAAATTTAGTTTATAGTTATTTTTTTTAGTAAATTCATTAATTAACAAAATCTTTTTTCTCCAGAGTATGTATACCAACTATATGTTCTGAAATAAATTGTCTAAATTAAGGTTAAAGTTTCTGTTTTTATTGAAGCTTATGATTAGGAAAAAGTCATCGACAAATTCTTTTAACAATCATTTTATTCAGTGTTTTGATAATTCATCAGATTCGATACATCAAATATGTTATTGTAATGTTGAATTATTCCATTTTCGAGACTTTAGGAGCTGTTTATTTATCATGGGGTACGAAATTCTATTTAGGCCTGGTGTTGAACTTTTTAAGGATATTAGGCATATTTGTAATTCAGATTTTTTTAAAATTTGATATAAAAGTGTTACAAATGTTTTGGTTCTCAGTGACCAGTAGTTGGCAAAATCTTTTCGCAGAAGTTACTGTTGAGTTTTGGTAAAGTTTTTAAAGCAGTGTATTGTCTTTGTTCTGTTTAACCCAAAGAACTAATATTCTATATCCACTATGGCACAGCATTATCTAATAGGGGAGGTTTGGGTTATTGTGTAGGTGCGGTAGTTAATTTGATTTGGTTAATAAGTTCAGTCTCTTTGTTAATATTAATTCATATCACATTCGTCCAGTGTTGATTTTTTATAGTTGGTTTTTGCGTTAAATTGTTATACTGACACAATGTTCGTTTGAGGTTCTTTTGCTGCATTTCCAATTTTTGTTTTTTTCTTTTTTTTTTGTATTGTCTTTTTTATGTTTTTTAAGTGATTCATTGATATGTTCTAGGTTACCGTGGACGGGGTTGAATTGGTTTCGTTGGTGGTACTAGACAATTATCCTTGATTAGTACTAGTTTTTGTGCAGTCTGGGATGAAGTTGTTGATGGTAGATTAGTTTGACTATTGTGTTTGTAATCTTTTGCTTAATTAGAATTGATCCATTTCTATTTTTTGCAGGTTTGCACCTCATTCTGTACCCACAGAAAATGGATAAAAAATGGTATATTAACTTTGTGAAAATGTGCATAACAGGCAGTAGGAGACATGACAGATCCCACAAATTATATATATTTGTTACGGTGGCCCTCGCAATCGATAAGAAAAGGAAGAAAAGAGGAGAAGAAAAGAAAGAAGAGTAGGTTGTTGAATGATAAGCAAGGAAAAAGGAGGCAACATTTTTACTCTGTGACACGGAAAATTATAATAAGACGCACAACAGCCTGACTGACAAGTGTGTTCATAATAAATGGTACCCAATGGAGAAACACGAGGATAAGGACTCCGCCGAAAATAGGATGCAAATTTAATTGTAGTGATAAGAAAAAAATGAGTCAACCCTACTATTCATCATACAATATCAAGGACGGACTTTAATTGGACCGCAGGGAGGACCCTCAAGGCTCATCTGATGCTGCCACTGCTGTACCTTGCATAGTTGTATAAGAGTAGAAATGACGGCAGCTATTAGTACGATTTAGGGCTGGTCGCAGCATGGAACCAATTCGTTGAAAACTGCTACTTATCTTATGAAGTCCATATTTTTTTGTTTTTAGTTTCCGACTCGGACTGTGGTCCAAGTATGTAGCAATAGCAGCTTCTATGTTTGTTGTACAGTCTGGGTAGCATCTTATAGCATTCAAGAAGCCGAGATTTCTGGGAGGCAGGAGCGACAAAATGATATCCGACTAATACCCATAATCAGCCTCATTCATCTCATCCAGCTCTTGAATATAGTACAGGCAATGTTGTAGTGTTTAATGTGTTTCCAATTTCTCTTGGCAATTCGTTGACAAATTAAAGTGATTTTTAAAAATATTTTCTTATTTATGTATACAGATGTCTCGTTAATGTAGGGTTAATTAATGTAGTCAAATTTATATTGCTTTTGTTATATAATATTATTTATAAGAATACAATTTAAAAATATATTATTAAATGATAAGGGGTAAAGGAACGGCTAAAAAACAAAATGTTAGGAAATTAGTTAGCAAAGGTGGAGGAATTAATACGAAATACGTGTTTTGGGCAAGAACTGGAGCTGAGGAAGAGTCGACTACGACCTGGGGAAAGTATCGGCGATTTTTTAATTGAGATGTTGGCCCGCAGATTCAGATTGGAAACCCATTTTTGATCTGATCAGCTTAAAGTCAACAGGGTAATTTATGGTTGATGGTTGGCGAATGGTTGGAATAGCCACCACGAGGCCGTTTAGAGAGCGACCACAAGTCAACGAAATGGGGATTCCAACACCGGGGAAATGGAAGAGCCCCCAGTCGAGGTTGTCGAGGCGTTGTACCGGCCGCGTGCAGGAAGCAGCGAAAGACGTGTTAGAATTGTGGTGTACACGGCCAAACTTTTTGGGAATGCGAGTCACTGGTGCGCAAAATCTTTTGTTACCGGTGCGGTCTTCCAAATGTGGTAGCCCCTAGATGCCCAAAGTGTTAACCGGTAAACAACCGGTAAGGCAGGATGTAAACGGAGGAGCCATGCCTTGCAACGCAAACTCACAATTCAATAATTACTCTCGTTACATGTTAGACATAAATAAATTTAAGAAGATTGATTGATTAAGACATAGAATATTAAAAGCAAATAAAATAAAAATAAATCCAAGTGGTCAAGCCAGAGCTCGTATCTTCAATACCGACATAGCGGAAGATCGATCTTTTGAAATCGAGCTAGAAGGCAACATCGGGAAAGAAGCCAAGAGCATCGACGAGTGTGTGCCTCCGTGAAGATGGAAATTATTGGTTACAGACGCACCTTCGCAGAAATCCAGATACAAGGACAATGCGTTTAGGGAAAAAAAAAAAAAAAAAAAAAAAAAAAAAAAAAAAAAAAAAAAAAAAAAAAAAAAAAAAAAAAAAAAAAAAAAAAAAAAAAAAAAAAAAAAAAAAAAAAAAAGGTGCAACGTTCAGTTGCACGACAATAAACTATTTCCGCCCTCGACTTGGTGAAGGCTTGCTACCAAATTCGAATGGCTGAGAAAGACATTTTAAAGACAGCTGTGTGCACTCTATTCGGACTTGTACATGTACGAGTTCTTGTACATCCCCTTTGGCTTTAAAACCTTTCATTGATTTATGGACGATACCTACCGCGGAATCGATTGAGTAAAGGAAATTGCACAAAAGGAAATTAACCTCACAGAGTTGGTGCAAGGCACAACATCTCTCAGACTACAAAAGTTCGCTACGAAATTTTGCTCTCTATGCGACGTGCCAAAGGGATACGTTCGCCCGTATGTGCCCAATTCATTACGGAATAAAGCTTTTTCTTTTGTTCACAGCTTTTCGCATCCGAGTGCTAGATCCACTGTGCATCGAATGTGACAGAATTACGTCTGTCCCTCTATGAACAAGGATATATTTAGCTAGTGCACAAGCTATCTACCGTGTCATCGTGCAAAAATCAGATTTGGCCTTGAGCACACGTCATGCCTCTGTACCAAGGATTCACTCGGTGGCCATAAGCTGTCCGATTTAATGACTTCGAGGTCTGTCGCTAGAGCTTTTTAGTCTACGTGGCTCCAAAAACAATAACCACTGACCACAGCATCCAGTTTGAGTCTGCGTTATTTAAAGAACTTACTCGACTTATTGGCAGTGATCATATTCACACCACGGCTTTTCATCCCCATTCCAATGGCCTTATCGAAAGATGGCATCGAACTTTGAAGACAACCATGATGTGAAACCCAAACTTGCGATGGACAGTAGAAAAAACACTAATCCCTTAATGTTTATCAACGAATTTCGGGAACACATGCGAACTATTCAATCAACTCTAATTATTCACCATTTAAATGAAAACATGAAAGGAAAGTATGACTGCACACATGTGCTCCTTCGAACTGATGCTGTCAAGTAATCGCTGGATGTACACATGACCTTTTGAAATCATCAAACACCATAGTGACAGAGTTTTCAATGTTCACTTGAACGGTAGGAACTAGCAGTTTCCGTCGATCGCCTAAAGCCTGCATTTATAGCCAAAGATGACTTGACCATTCTCACTTGAGAATGATGACCAGCCTCGGACATATCTAAAGAAGACGTTAACCTTCGAGAAACGTGAGGGAATTTTACAGACGTGCGCACGCGACTGAAGCTTTCTCCAATTGTTTTACTTAGGAACGGGGATAGGTTTTCTTAAGTTTCTGATTTAGTTGAGTTGTTGCTGATGTTGTTTAGGTTATCCTTTCCACTATTAAATATTTTGGTCTACAAAAAAAGAACAATATTGATGTTTGGTTATGCAAAATAATTTATATAGCTTATGCGCTCAACTTAGATATTCTAAACAGCTATCGTTAATTTCCTTTTGTTTTTATCTCGATTTTGGCCTCCCTAGGCCAACACACTTACATTTAGTTTGTTAGTTTGTCATTCGTGATTGTAATCATACACATACTTTTTATACTCGGTGCCCTATGGGTACCAAGAGTATATTGGGTTAGTCACAAGAGCAAATGTATGTAACACCCATAAGGAGGCGTGGCCGACCCCATAAAGTATATATATTCTGACTCAGGATCAACAGCCGAGTCGATTGGAGCATGTCCCTCTGTCCGTCTGACCGTCTGTACGTCCGTATGAACACACAGATCTCGGAGACTATAAGAAATATATAAGACTTCAGGCAGATCAAGTTTATTTTGGATTTTTGCCACGCCCCCCTTCGCCTTCACAAATCGATAAAAACGATTTTAAGCAAACCCAGACAAGCTACTCTTGGATAGTGGCATGGAATTGGTACACAAGCTAGGCCTGTCGACGACCTCTTCCATTACCACAGTACAGCGGGGGCCACTGACCGAGTCCGAGTTTATGGTCAAAAGCTAACCCATGGAACCTCATATCTTGAATACTTCCCAAGAAGAAAAGGTGAATGCGGTGATGAGCAAGTTCAGGTCATACGAATGGGAAGCACTAGGGAAGACCCATTTGGAACAGCATACTATTCAGCTTATAGAAGGAACCGTGCCAGTGAAAGAATGTTTTTATCATGTTTCTCCAGCAATCAAACAGCTACTATACGCGGAAGTAGATAAATACTTTGATTGGGAGTAATAGAACCAAGGGGAAGTCCGAAGAGCAAAAGGATGCCAAACAAACATGTATACACTTCTTTGTAATCACCACAAAGCAATTCAGCAGAACGTGTAGATCGTTCGTTATTAGCAGCTGTCCGTTCATATATAAAACAAGATCACACATAATTGGATATGTATTTGCCTGGTATCTCTTGTGTTTTACGATCTTCTCTGCTAATTGTTCTTCATATTTACGATCTTGTCTGCGAATTGTTCTTCATATAGACTACGGCTTGGATTGAACATGATGACTCATGGCTAAGATTACAATTTTTTAAAAACAACTAGATATGCTCGAAGAACCAATGTCACCTATCAATCGAACAGATGACCTTACTTTGTTGAAAAGATTATTCGCAGAGCATATGATCGAAATGTAAAACAATATAATAATCGTTCTAAGCCTATCTCATTTCGTAAAAGTCAAGAAGTATTTCACAGAAATTTTAATTTAGGAAGAACTTTTATACTAAACTAGCTACTCAATTTGTCAAAAGTCGTACCAAGAAAAAGTTAGGTAATTGTTTTTATCTTTTAAAAGATCAACATCATTCATGATTTTCTTTGTTAGTTTAAGTTGGTTAAAGTATATTACCTATTGCCCCAGGCAGAAAAAACATCTGCAGCAACTGTTGTTGCTCAACTGTATATCTAATTTCTACCGAATTATAAGACCATATACGCACATGAAGGTATGTAGCACCAAAATCGTGAGAATATTCAACAAATTTTTCTGTAAGGTCCAATTTTTTATTTAAAGTGTGTTGGTCAAGTTGCATATGGTGTGCAAAAAGGTGCAACGTTCAGTTGCACGACAATAAACTATTTCCGCCCTCGACTTGGTGAAGGCTTGCTACCAAATTCGAATGGCTGAGAAAGACATTTTAAAGACAGCTGTGTGCACTCTATTCGAACTTGTACATGTACGAGTTCTTGTACATCCCCTTTGGCTTTAAAGCCTTTCATTGATTTATGGACGATACCTACCGCGGAATCGATTGAGTAAAGGAAATTGCACAAAAGGAAATTAACCTCACAGAGTTGGTGCAAGGCACAACATCTCTCAGACTACAAAAGTTCGCTACGAAATTTTGCTCTCTATGCGACGTGCCAAAGGGATACGTTCGCCCGTATGTGCCCAATTCATTACGGAATAAAGCTTTTTCTTTTGTTCACAGCTTTTCGCATCCGAGTGCTAGATCCACTGTGCATCGAATGTGACAGAATTACGTCTGTCCCTCTATGAACAAGGATATATTTAGCTAGTGCACAAGCTATCTACCGTGTCATCGTGCAAAAATCAGATTTGGCCTTGAGCACACGTCATGCCTCTGTACCAAGGATTCACTCGGTGGCCATAAGCTGTCCGATTTAATGACTTCGAGGTCTGTCGCTAGAGCTTTTTAGTCTACGTGGCTCCAAAAACAATAACCACTGACCACAGCATCCAGTTTGAGTCTGCGTTATTTAAAGAACTTACTCGACTTATTGGCAGTGATCATATTCACACCACGGCTTTTCATCCCCATTCCAATGGCCTTATCGAAAGATGGCATCGAACTTTGAAGACAACCATGATGTGAAACCCAAACTTGCGATGGACAGTAGAAAAAACACTAATCCCTTAATGTTTATCAACGAATTTCGGGAACACATGCGAACTATTCAATCAACTCTAATTATTCACCATTTAAATGAAAACATGAAAGGAAAGTATGACTGCACACATGTGCTCCTTCGAACTGATGCTGTCAAGTAATCGCTGGATGTACACATGACCTTTTGAAATCATCAAACACCATAGTGACAGAGTTTTCAATGTTCACTTGAACGGTAGGAACTAGCAGTTTCCGTCGATCGCCTAAAGCCTGCATTTATAGCCAAAGATGACTTGACCATTCTCACTTGAGAATGATGACCAGCCTCGGACATATCTAAAGAAGACGTTAACCTTCGAGAAACGTGAGGGAATTTTACAGACGTGCGCACGCGACTGAAGCTTTCTCCAATTGTTTTACTTAGGAACGGGGATAGGTTTTCTTAAGTTTCTGATTTAGTTGAGTTGTTGCTGATGTTGTTTAGGTTATCCTTTCCACTATTAAATATTTTGGTCTACAAAAAAAGAACAATATTGATGTTTGGTTATGCAAAATAATTTATATAGCTTATGCGCTCAACTTAGATATTCTAAACAGCTATCGTTAATTTCCTTTTGTTTTTATCTCGATTTTGGCCTCCCTAGGCCAACACACTTACATTTAGTTTGTTAGTTTGTCATTCGTGATTGTAATCATACACATACTTTTTATACTCGGTGCCCTATGGGTACCAAGAGTATATTGGGTTAGTCACAAGAGCAAATGTATGTAACACCCATAAGGAGGCGTGGCCGACCCCATAAAGTATATATATTCTGACTCAGGATCAACAGCCGAGTCGATTGGAGCATGTCCCTCTGTCCGTCTGACCGTCTGTACGTCCGTATGAACACACAGATCTCGGAGACTATAAGAAATATATAAGACTTCAGGCAGATCAAGTTTATTTTGGATTTTTGCCACGCCCCCCTCCGCCGTCACAAATCGATAAAACGATTTTAAGCAAACCCAGACAAGCTACTCTTGGATAGTGGCATGGAATTGGTACACAAGCTAGGCCTGTCGACGACTCCTTCCATTACCACAGTACAGCGGGGGCCACTGACCGAGTCCGAGTTTATGGTCAAAAGCTAACCCATGGAACCTCATATCTTGAATACTTCCCAAGAAGAAAAGGTGAATGCGGTGATGAGCAAGTTCAGGTCATACGAATGGGAAGCACTAGGGAAGACCCATTTGGAACAGCATACTATTCAGCTTATAGAAGGAACCGTGCCAGTGAAAGAATGTTTTTATCATGTTTCTCCAGCAATCAAACAGCTACTATACGCGGAAGTAGATAAATACTTTGATTGGGAGTAATAGAACCAAGGGGAAGTCCGAAGAGCAAAAGGATGTTATTAGCAGCTGTCCGTTCATATATAAAACAAGATCACACATAATTGGATATGTATTTGCCTGGTATCTCTTGTGTTTTACGATCTTCTCTGCTAATTGTTCTTCATATTTACGATCATATTTACGATCTTCTCTGCGAATTGTTCTTCATATAGACTACGGCTTGGATTGAACATGATGACTCATGGCAAAGATTACAATTTTTTAAAAACAACTAGATATGCTCGAAGAACCAATGTCACCTATCAATCGAACAGATGACCTTACTTTGTTGAAAAGATTATTCGCAGAGCATATGATCGAAATGTAAAACAATATAATAATCGTTCTAAGCCTATCTCATTTCGTAAAAGTCAAGAAGTATTTCACAGAAATTTTAATTTAGGAAGAACTTTTATACTAAACTAGCTACTCAATTTGTCAAAAGTCGTACCAAGAAAAAGTTAGGTAATTGTTTTTATCTTTTAAAAGATCAACATCATTCATGATTTTCTTTGTTAGTTTAAGTTGGTTAAAGTATATTATCTATTGCCCCAGGCAGAAAAAACATCTGCAGCAACTGTTGTTGCTCAACTGTATATCTAATTTCTACCGAATTATAAGACCATATACGCACATGAAGGTATGTAGCACCAAAATCGTGAGAATATTCAACAAATTTTTCTGTAAGGTCCAATTTTTTATTTAAAGTGTGTTGGTCAAGTTGCATATGGTGTGCAAAAAGGTGCAACGTTCAGTTGCACGACAATAAACTATTTCCGCCCTCGACTTGGTGAAGGCTTGCTACCAAATTCGAATGGCTGAGAAAGACATTTTAAAGACAGCTGTGTGCACTCTATTCGGACTTGTACATGTACGAGTTCTTGTACATCCCCTTTGGCTTTAAAACCTTTCATTGATTTATGGACGATACCTACCGCGGAATCGATTGAGTAAAGGAAATTGCACAAAAGGAAATTAACCTCACAGAGTTGGTGCAAGGCACAACATCTCTCAGACTACAAAAGTTCGCTACGAAATTTTGCTCTCTATGCGACGTGCCAAAGGGATACGTTCGCCCGTATGTGCCCAATTCATTACGGAATAAAGCTTTTTCTTTTGTTCACAGCTTTTCGCATCCGAGTGCTAGATCCACTGTGCATCGAATGTGACAGAATTACGTCTGTCCCTCTATGAACAAGGATATATTTAGCTAGTGCACAAGCTATCTACCGTGTCATCGTGCAAAAATCAGATTTGGCCTTGAGCACACGTCATGCCTCTGTACCAAGGATTCACTCGGTGGCCATAAGCTGTCCGATTTAATGACTTCGAGGTCTGTCGCTAGAGCTTTTTAGTCTACGTGGCTCCAAAAACAATAACCACTGACCACAGCATCCAGTTTGAGTCTGCGTTATTTAAAGAACTTACTCGACTTATTGGCAGTGATCATATTCACACCACGGCTTTTCATCCCCATTCCAATGGCCTTATCGAAAGATGGCATCGAACTTTGAAGACAACCATGATGTGAAACCCAAACTTGCGATGGACAGTAGAAAAAACACTAATCCCTTAATGTTTATCAACGAATTTCGGGAACACATGCGAACTATTCAATCAACTCTAATTATTCACCATTTAAATGAAAACATGAAAGGAAAGTATGACTGCACACATGTGCTCCTTCGAACTGATGCTGTCAAGTAATCGCTGGATGTACACATGACCTTTTGAAATCATCAAACACCATAGTGACAGAGTTTTCAATGTTCACTTGAACGGTAGGAACTAGCAGTTTCCGTCGATCGCCTAAAGCCTGCATTTATAGCCAAAGATGACTTGACCATTCTCACTTGAGAATGATGACCAGCCTCGGACATATCTAAAGAAGACGTTAACCTTCGAGAAACGTGAGGGAATTTTACAGACGTGCGCACGCGACTGAAGCTTTCTCCAATTGTTTTACTTAGGAACGGGGATAGGTTTTCTTAAGTTTCTGATTTAGTTGAGTTGTTGCTGATGTTGTTTAGGTTATCCTTTCCACTATTAAATATTTTGGTCTACAAAAAAAGAAAAATATTGATGTTTGGTTATGCAAAATAATTTATATAGCTTATGCGCTCAACTTAGATATATTCTAAACAGCTATCGTTAATTTCCTTTTGTTTTTATCTCGATTTTGGCCTCCCTAGGCCAACACACTTACATTTAGTTTGTTAGTTATCATTCGTGATTGTAATCATACACATACTTTTTATACTCGGTGCCCTATGGGTACCAAGAGTATATTGGGTTAGTCACAAGAGCAAATGTATGTAACACCCATAAGGAGGCGTGGCCGACCCCATAAAGTATATATATTCTGACTCAGGATCAACAGCCGAGTCGATTGGAGCATGTCCGTCTGTCCGCCTGACCGTCTGTACGTCCGTATGAACACACAGATCTCGGAGACTATAAGAAATATATAAGACTTCAGGCAGATCAAGTTTATTTTGGATTTTTGCCACGCCCCCCTCCGCCTTCACAAATCGATAAAAACGATTTTAAGCAAACCCAGACAAGCTACAAAGTTGAATTTTGGTACAAAGTTAGAATATGTTTATCTGGGCGTTGTGTACAAATTTGGTACGGATAATAAACATGGAAGTTATACACATTTCAAATTACAAAAGTTGAGAGACGTACGCTTGCTTGCTGTTCTCACCCCAAACGAGGGTAACATTTACTCAGTGTTTCTCACACTTGAGAAGAGCGTGGCTCAATGGTTAGAGAGTTGAACTCGCGTGCATGAGGTCCGCGGTTCGATTCCCGAGACAATTTTTTTTTTTAAAATTTTTTTTAAAAATTTTTTTTTTTATGTTAACTTAAAATTGGCGAGTGCGCAGCACGAGCAAAATAAATATATAATATAACTTTGGGCACCGAGTATTATATAGTCGAGCACTCTCGACTATAACTTTCTTACTTGTTTTTTTTTTCTCTTTGTAACCACAGGAAGTGTCCCGCCTGCCTGCAAACCAATTAAATTACTCACAAACATTATAATATAATATTGAAAAATATAAAAATCGGTCAAACAATAAACTACGAAAATTATAAACAGTGCAAATTGGACAATTAAGCGTACATGTATGTACATATATATACATTCATATTTATTGATTTATCGCGTTGATGCATATGAAAGGCTTCAGCAAGCAAATTGCCAAAATGGTTATTTATAACTCCGTTTTGCACGATTTTCCCGCTTATTCTTTTTATAGGCGCGCGTGTTGTTGTTTTTGCTATTAAGTGCATTTAAAAGCAAACAAAGAATGGATTTCGCCAATCGTTCCCAAAGAATGGATTTGCTGATTGGCGAAATCTATTTTTTTGACTTATTATGTGTTGAAAAGATCAAGTTAGCTTAGGTCCATTAATAATGTCAGCGTTAATAACGCATGTCTGCAGATGAAAGCCAACTTCCATCGTTGGCCAATGGTGAACTTTATCGTCGATTCCTTAATCTAGAAGCCAAGTTAGAACGACGTTCTCAGTTAAAGTATGCCGATTTGATGCACATGTCTCCTATTGACAAGAAATAAATGAAAAGTTGCAAATACTGTTTTTCCTACCACTGTGTACTAAAGTAAAATAGTACATCAACAAAACTTAGTGTTGTGTTCAATGGCTATATTCGTGTAACGAAATATGGCTGACCCAACAATTCAATTCAAGCTGTTTAACACAATTTCAAACCTTTTCTATTGCTCTAACTAGAGACATTTGCAAGATGTGTCAGAGTTGCTGAGTGCGATCGTTGCAATATTATAGAGAGATTCGCGGCAAAAGGAGATAATGGTGCTTAAACTAGATAGAGGGACGTATATCACAAAACTAGTATCGTTACTGGCTGTCCGTACTATGCAGCAACGATTTGTTAACGCAAGTTTCGGAATCCTATATTGTTAAACCTCGGTCGTAAGCAGACGTGTTTTACTGAGCTCCGGGAAACAAAATAAATTACACACAATTACAGCATAGTGAGTGACGAATTAATTAGTGCAAAACGCGAAAAGACGCTTAGTGCGATGTAACCGCACAAAATAGTATTAATTGATTATTCACTAAATAATTATCTAAATCTATAATAAACTAACTTACGGTTAAAAAGATGAGTCAAAGTGACATTCGTTCGCAGAGGCAGCGCGAGCAAGACGAGCGCCGGCTCTCTTCGCAACGTAACAACGCGTATTTCTCTTACTCAGTGGTTGAACCAACCAAAACTTCTGCTGATGCAAATTTGAAGCGATCATTGACCCCGAATCCGGCGAAAGAACACTTGCACTTAGCAAGCGAGCGAGCTCGTTCTTGCTCTCCAGTGTGCAACGAACTGAGAGACCTGCTCTCACCTACGGTGACCAGCACAAACGCTCTTTCTGTGCCTTTGATGACAACAGCAAAACCCCTCTACGAATCATCGACCAAAACAAATGCTACAACTGCTGCGCTGTCGGTTAAACAAAAACCAAACAATGTAAGCCGGCTTGTGCAGACTGCAATGGATAAGACGAAAGCCAAGCCCTTTAAATACGAAAACAAAAATTTCCCGTAGCAACTCTACTGCATCTTTAATCGAAAAGCCTAACAACACCAATAGGTTTGAAATTCTAGCAGACAACTCCGATGATCTGCCGTCCGAAGAAGGCGTTAAAAAGACACCAAAGCCACCACCAATATACATACGGGAGAAGAGCTCCAATGCTCTAGTAAACAGAATTCTAGAGCTTATTGGAAAGGACAATTTCCACATAATTCCCCTAGTACGGGGCAATATTCATGAAACTAAAGTTCAAACGAAGTCGGAAGATAATTATAGAGTATTATCAAAGCACCTCAACGACAATAAAACGAACTTCTACACGTACCAATTAAAAAGCAGCAAGGGCCTGCAAGTTGTACTAAAGGTCATAGAGTCTGATGTAACACCTGCAGAAATAACTAAGGCGTTACAAGATAAGGGATTTAACGCTAAATCAGTCTTTAACATTCTAAACAAGAATAGGAAGCCCCAACCGCTATTTAAGGTTGAACTCGAACCAGATACCAGTTCTCTTAAGAAAAACGAAGTGCACCCAATCTACAAACTTCAGTTTCTGTTACATCGCAGAATCACTGTAGAAGCACACTGCCCATCAAGTAAAGACGATCCCAGCACCAAAAGGTGCAGCAACTGCGGTGGCAATCACACCGCTAATTACAGAGGTTGCCCAATCTACAAGGAGTTGAAAAGACGTATACATCAGCGAGAGTCTACACCGCGCTCCGCAAACGTTCAGTTAATGCCATCCAAATCAACTCCAGATGTATTCTTTTCGACAGCAGTCAGATCGTCATTTGACCCCGAATCCTCAACAAGAAAAAATGTGTCATTTGCCAGCGCTTTGAAATCAGGATTGGATCCTCAGTCCTCAAACACATTGCACTTAAGAGCACCTCATCTAGATCAAAACACGTCCAACTATAATCAGCCGCAAAGCAACTTTGAAGCTATGTTCTCTAACCTACAGCAAATCCTTATGGAGTTCATATCCTTCATGCGGACAACGATGCAAGACCTAATGCGTAATCAAAACCTATTGTTACAAATGTTAGTATCACAACAGTCCAAATAATCAATGGCTACTCTACGTACGAGTATATCTACGTGGAACGCTAACGGCGTTTCGCAGCATAAACTTGAGTTATTTCAATTCCTACTCGACAAACATATCGACGTAATGTTGCTTTCAGAAACACATATTACAAACAAATACAATTTTAACATAAGGGACTACTCCTTCTACGCAACAAACCACCCCGAAGGTAAAGCACACGGTGGGACTGGAATCTTGATTAGAAGTCGTATTAAGCACCACCTCTATAAGGAGTTTGCAGAAAACTATATTCAAGCCACATCAATAAGAATAAAACTGGACAGCGGTAATCAACTTACTCTAGCCGCAGTGTACTGCCTCCCTCGTTTCACTATAACTGAAGATGAGTTCACGCAATTCTTTAGCTCATTAGGAGAGCACTTCATAGCAGCAGGTGACTACAATGCGAAGCATACACACTGGGGATCTCGCCTCGTGACGCCAAAAGGAAAGCAGCTTTATAATGCAATTATAAAATCCAGCAACAAGCTCGACCACGTTTCCCCTGGCAGACCAACATATTGGCCAACAGACCCGAAAAAAATACCCGATTTAATTGACTTTGCAATTACTAAAAATATCCATAGGAGCCTGATTAATGCCGAAAGTCTTTCGGATCTCTCATCTGACCACTCACCTGTTCTTATTAATCTACTTCGTCATCCAATAACCGAAGATCAACCGACTAGATTGACTTCACACAAAACCAATTGGATCTGTTACAGAAAATACTTAAGCTCGCATATCGATCTAAATCCTGTACTCAACGTTGAAGCTGATATCGACAACTTTGTCAATACAATGGAGTCCGTTTTTGTCTCCGCTGCTCGCGCTTCAACTCAGCAAACCTCACACGCGCCGAACATGAAGAAGAAGACAAAATAAGAAATCGAGCAGCTAGTACTCGAAAAGCGACGCCTACGACGTGAATGGCAGTCGGTAAGATCACCATTCGCACAAACTTACAAACTTAACGCCACTATATAGAACAGTTATCAACATCGTCTACAAAGCACTCTCTGTGGAGAGCTCATCCAACACTATGCTCACCAACAGAAACTGTGACGCCTATAAGGAATCCAGCAGGCGGCTGGGCCCGCAGTGATGAAGATAGAGCCATTAAATTTGCAGAACACCTAAAAGATGTGTTCCAGCCAAATCCTGCCACAAATTCATTCACACCTCCACCTGTAAAAAACGACTCTCAGCTTCAACTTGAGCCAATGGAATTTCAACCAAATGAAATCGCTCACATCATCAAAAATCATCTGGACCCGAAAAAATCTCCAGGCTCTGACCAAATAACACCAAAAATGATTATAGAGCTCACATACTGCGCAGTTTACACCATCACCCAGCTCTTCAATGCCATTACAAGACTTGGCCAGGGCCCAGAACATAATCCCATCGCATCAATTTGGATTTTGTGAAAAACACGGAACTATCGAGCAGGTCAATCGCATAACTTCTGAAATACGAAACGCATTCGAAAATCGAGAATATTGCACTGCAATATTTCTGAATGTGTCCCAAGCATTCGATAGAGTTTGGCTAGAAGGTCTAATGCATAAGATCAGAGCAGTGCTTCCTATCAATACACACACAATCTATTGGAATCTTATCTATTCGAGAGGAAGTTCGCAGTGAGATCCAATTCTGCTGAGTCTGACGATTACGTAATTGGAGCTGGAGTCCCTCAAGGTAGCGTACTTGGGCCTACGCTATACGTCCTCTATACAGCAGACATCCCAACAAGAAGGCATTTAACAACATCCACCTTTGCAGACGATACAGCTATTCTCAGCAGATCCAGGTGCCCTATGCAAGCATCGACGCAATTGGCCCTACATCTAGTCAAAGTTGAAAAATGGCTATCTGACTGGCGAATAAAAGTAAACGAACAAAAATGCAAGCAAATTACCTTTACCCTAAACAGGCAAAACTGCCCACCGCTCAAACTAAACAATGTTACACTCCCGCAAGCGAACGAGGTGACATATCTAGGTGTACACCTCGACAAAAGACTCACTTGGCGGAGGGACATCGAAGCCAAGAGAACACAACTAAAACTAAAAGCCAGCAGCCTTCACTGGCTTATCAACGCTCGGTCTTCTCTTAGCCTTGAATACAAGGTCTTGCTCGACAACTACGTGCTTAAGCCTATCTGGACCTATGGCTCCCAGTTATGGGGGAACGCTAGCAGTAGCAATATTGATGTTGTCCAGCGAGCTCAATCAAAGATCCTGAGAACCATCACCGGGGCACCGTGGTACGTTCGAAATGATAATATACAGAAAGACCTCAACATTAAACCAGTCAGAGAAGTAATAGCCGAACATAAGGAGAAATACCAAGGAAAGCTTTCCTCGCACCCTAACCCCGTCGCGCGAGGGCTAACTCGGCTGTTTCGGACTCAGAGAAGTACTCATTTCAAAATGCATGACATTCATCAGATGGGTTCCTTTGATTGACCCTTCTATTGTTTGTCTGGCTTTTCTGATGTCCTATCGATGAATACACCAATTTCCAAGGAAAACAGCAAGTTAGATCTGTAAGCGCAATAAGTTCATACAATTCGTTTTAGATGCTGATTTTCTTATGCGTATTGGATGCCGACTCAGAAATTTAGCATTGCATTTCAGCGCCCAGCAGCCAGACACCATTCAGTGACAAATGCTTTAATTATGCCTACTCACCAAAAGAGTTTGCATGCTGAACCTCGGGCTCTGTTTGCGCGAATACGTTTGGACTATTGGATAGCGCAACACCGGCACTTATAGTAACAGGCATGGACTCAAGAGTGAAGTGATTAACAAGGGTTCGAAAAAAAACATAGATTTGTGTCTTCAACAAAATCAATGCACCTGGAATTTCAGAACTTATCGACACTTATCACTATTCACTAGACACTATTCAGAACTTACGATTTTTGTAAATGGGGCAGAAGCCTTTTTAAAATGGCTTTTAAATTTTTGTAAAAGCTTGCGGCTTAAGCTTTAAAAATATTGTGCACTAGTTTCTTAAATAGCTTTTCGAATTTCAGGTATATCCCTATATTTTTTGTGTTAACGCATGCGCATAATAAACTAACACCGGGTGCCACTGGTACACTCTATGCGCCCTGTGAGCAACCCCCAAAATTACAATTGATAAGACGCCATGCATATTACCGTACGAGCGGCACTTACAATGCCAAATACATCTACAACCATAACACACAGCCCACAAGGCAAGCTATTAAATGTCAACGCGAAGAGAAAAATATACTCTCTATATACACATACTTCTCGTCTCTTGAACGAACATGAGCTTCACTTGGTTTGGCTCGCGGGGAGGGTCCACACCGCGCCAGAATGCCTGTCAAGTTAGTTATTGGACGACGCTCGCCATAGTCGTACGTGTGTTATGATGTGCAAGGAGTACAAGTAACTAAGTTTAGCAGCAAAGCGAGAATGAAAAGTAAAATATAATAAGCAAAAAGTAATGCCACTCTCCAAGCGTGTGCACTACTCCACTCGTTGTGGGTGTTTGTATCTGTGCGTACGCCTACGTGTATTTCTTTATGAAAGAAGTCAGTAAATCGTTTATTCAAATTGCATAAATTCATATAAATTTCAAATGTTATAATTATATGACATAACAGTATAATTAAACGAGTTTCTGTCTCTGTTTTGTGTACATGCAGCTTCGTGTACTCGACAATTTATTTTGCATTACTATATGTGCATAGGCTGGCAAAAAGTAGGCAATAAATATAAAAAAAAAAACGCTACAACATTTCTTTGTGTCGGTGTAAACGGGCTTATATATACATTGAGGTGGCCTGTTTTATTTATTAGCCAGCTGCATTGTGTGGGTGCAACGAAAACACTCACCTGGAAGTGATTTCAACAAAGCAAAAGTTGCATTTCATACCAAAAATTCATCAACCCTTCCCTTTTTCGAACAACCCCACATTCGCCAGTGGCTCACTGTAGGAAATTATTATCTCTTGGGTAAGTAGCAATTCTTGTACTGTTCCTCCTTTTCTAGTACTACTATATAATTGTTATCGGCTGTTGTTGTTTTCTGCTTTATAGACATTTGTTCATTGATTTTCTAAAAGTATAAACTACGTGGTACTATAAACCCTTCCATTGTTAGAAAAAAAAACATTTCATCCAAAAACTAAGTTTCCGGAATATTGTTTCTATGGCAGATAATTAATATAGTGGTTTGATTCGGCTGGTTCCGTCTGATGTACAGCTTATGAGCATAGGGAGTATGTAGAGCAACGCTTTCTGAGGGTCTTTATGAACTCGTGACCAAAACTAATATATCCTATGCAAGGGTATAAAAACGTACATGACAGATAAGCTCAATGTGTGCCATCGGAACTGTATGCTCCTTATCGTTCCAGCTTAAAAAAAAAAAGTGTATTTAATTCAATTTCCATTTAGAATATGTCCTGGTAAAACAAGTCAATAACAAATTAAATGTATTCTTAATCAGCAATTGTGGAGAAAATACTTTGACAGCTGACTTGATGACAATTAAACAGTTTTGCGATATAAAACTATAAGATCGGTTGCCAATTAATAGTTATTCAGTTATCCAAATGAACTCTCTAGGTCTAGGTAGAAGTGGTGACTCCTTGCATGAATAATATTTTTGTTACATGAGCAATGCATGCCAAGGTGGATCCACTTGTATACCTGTCGATCTTTGCCCTTCGGCTCGACCTAGATTTGCACTTTTTGCCAAGTTTTTTTTTTTTTTTGCCAAACGGATCACTGTGTAACATTGAAGTGTCATAAACAGTTTGGACCATTAAAAAAGAGAAGTTACACTGTGTTTTTTAAATATTTTTCATCATTTAAAGGGTATTACAGAAGTTAAAAGAAGTTGTTAAGGGCGCTCCATCATTTATGCAAAATTTTAATGGGTTTTTGTTTGTATCCTTACAATAATTTGTTTAATTCTGTCAAGCAGCATGATTGGCATAAACAACCATCCAGCAAAGTCCGTGCGGCTACACTATTCACTCAGTTATTACTATGGTTATAATATTGTTACCTACATATGTTAATTTCTTATTGCTATAAAGGCGTTACAACATTGTGCACGGGGAATAAAAATATTAGCAGTTTTCTAACTTCTGTCAAGATAAGAAAACTTTTATTTTTGTTATTACATTTTATAACTTTGCTGCAGACATTACGCGATAGACGATAATGTTGATGTGAAACAGAATAAAATATTTAAAATCTAAAGATGACGGTGTTGATTTCATTGTGTAACTGGAGCAGATACATAGACAGCATAATTCCCCTGGGGATTACCAGTAGGCGATTGAAGGATACTGTGATAGTGACGTGAATTTTGATAGATAAAATTGATTCTATCTATAAAATTATGTTAAAAAGTTATTTTTGAATAGTAATTGACCATGCTAGGGAAATCGGAATACGGGCATAATGAAAGATTGTGGTTGAATAAGGTGAGGGAGCTTTTCGAGGAAACAACCACCCTTTGGGCGCGTGCGAGAGAGTAGCTAATATTTCCCATTTTCTCAATTTCGTTTCTCTCTTTCGCTCCGATTCTCTTTCTTGCTTTGTCATTAACTCTTGAGCATGCGTGAACTTCTGCGACTTAGAACCCGCGTGGCATTGTCAATAGTTTTGCTTTGAATTGTTTATTTTCTCCCCGTCTCCCAAGCTTCTCCATCTTACACATTTCATACTGATAGTTTTTGCTTAAAAATCATTGTCATATTGCCTAAAAGCATTTCTTTATAATTATAAATTAAATTTAGCAACGTATTATAATAATTTAATTGTATCGTAAACTGTGTAAAGTAAGAAAGGAGAAAAAACTTTTTAAGCATTAATTATAAAATATGTAAAAAAGTAAGAAAACAACTGTCGAGATATATTAAATTCCTTAATCGTGTGATGATCTTTAGTTTTTGTGCATGACCAAAATTTTAAATTTAATTTTTGACGCTTTTTCACATCGTTTCGGTATACGACACCAATCCGACAAGCAATTTGCCGATCTACAACAAAACCGCGGAAGGAAAAAGCATTATGATCCTCAGAATCACACGCCGGAAAATTTTCGAAAATTGTGCAGAAAATTGGAATATTTTAATACCAACTAGTGAGATAATAACTGAGCTGACTCTTTTTATAACTGAGTACCCATATGGTACTAAGGGTAATTTTTGACACCATCAAATGCCTATAAGAAGACAATAAGAAGGGCCACCTTAAAAGTGTATATATTCTTGCTCAGGGTCAACAGCCGTGTCTATGTCCCTATGACCATAAGCTGTATATATGTAGTTAAGAACCGGACGGATCTGACTACCATAGCTCCGTAAGGCTTACCTTTGAAAGAAGACCATCATGCCAAACTCTATTAAAGATCTGTCTAATATCCAGTATTCATTCCTCAGGAATGAAATTTATTACTCTACTTACCTACTCCTTGCTTCCACAAAAGTATTACAGCTAGAAAGCATCGCTCATATCGTTTGAAAATTGTGATTCGAATCAAGAAAACAAGAACTTTATCATACTCTGTGAATCGTAAAGATCCTGGCTTTTCTCACATTTTCCATAAATTACTTAAATGGCTGTAGATGTTTTAATGAATCAGAAAAAGGGGTGGATGAATCCATTAAAATAAATACAATTTATCAAAAAAGCTTTTAGTACCGCTGTAACTTTCTAGTAGCTGTCATATATCAACGAATTTATATTTTAAAATAATCGAAAAGAAAACTATAACTATAAAACGGTGTATAACATATAAATCTGAAACTCTTTACCTCAGTGTCCTCTAAATATGTGATATGATGTCTCTATTTGTATGCCCTTTATCTGTTAATTTTTTTTTTTCTATATCTACCTATTAGTTAACAAAATAATACTAGGGACCTCGTTGGAAGGTCCTGTGGATGGTACCTCTTAAGTCTTCTCTTTCTTGGAGCATTTCTTGTCCTTCTCGCTAATGAGTTGGGATGAAAATCCATTCTCTGCAGAAATTTTCCCGAATGCTTCAGGATAACATCGTCAACCTTGGGGACCTTGAGATCCTCCTTAATATCTCTTGTGTGCATGTACCAGGGCATTACATATTTTTTTTTAGTATTTTTGCTTGCGCTACTCTTATTTTATTTAAATATGTTTTAGCTGCAATGCCATAAATTTGGACAGCATAGCTCCAGATCGGGGTAAGGATGGCATTATAAATATGCACTTTACTGCGTAGGGAGAGCTTACTGGACGGTGCAAGTAGCCACGCCATTTTTTCAGCTTTTGTCACGACAGTTCTTTTTACCATGGTGGTGTGCATTTTAAAGCACAGCCTTCTGTCCAGCACCAAGGTACTTTTGACTTCGCTTGTGGGTCTTGTGGCGAATGTAACGTTTGCACACTTGCTGCTGTTGATACCTATGTTTCATTTCTGGGCCCAGGATTCAAAGGAGCTTATGTACTGCTGCAGTGCTTCAGTAGCAATGCCAATGCTTACACTTCTTGTTAGCACTGTAGTATCATCGGCATACGTTGCTATCAATATGTTGTCCTCTTCTAAACCCGTGATGGCGTTGTGGTTAGGCATGTCCGCTGTGAATAGCGTGTATAGAGATTAGACAGTCTTTTGTAGATTTGGTAGACACGTAAATCTCTCGTTCTTACATATTCTTTTCGGACTCTTCCTTCCATGCTCAGAAGCGCGTCAACATTTAGGGGTAGCGTAACTTGGCGACGTTGTCTTTGAGAGCATGAGATTGCTGGTGCCGAAAAGGATGCAGCCAGAGATAGATCACGCATAAAAATAGAGACTGCATCGTCTATATCTTCTGGGCTGATTATTTTCATTTTCAGGTTTATTCTGTTCTCTAGATTTGTTCTAAAGTCCTCAGTTCGACAGCCATGTGGGGGAATATATTGCTTCCTCTGTTTGATCTGTGGTGTTTATTGCAGATCTGCTATTTCTGGTAAGTGGTCCAAAGAAAGCTCATGTGAAATTTGAACTTGTTGGACACGATTCCATTATATATGAAGAAATCAAGTGCCGAGGGAGTAAGCCGTGTATTGTACTAGTAGAAGGTTGGGTCTCCTGTACCAAGAATTTGGCATGTGCTGCTTGTTATGGCGTCTTGCAATCTCCTTCCTCGAGTGCAAGATCTTAGGTAGCCCCACCATTGATGTTTTGCATTCAAATCTTCGCCTGCAATGAACCTATTACCCAAGGCCGCAAGCAGCTGGTCAAAATCGGCCTTACTCCAAGGTTCACTGAGAGGAAGGTAAAGGGAGGAAACTTTGATGCATCCACCGTTCGTCATGATATTAACACTAGCTGCTTGTAACTTCATCCATGAAAAGTGCTCAGTCTGGGAGTGTGAAATATTCGAGTGAATTAGCACAGCAGCGCTAATTAGTATTGGTCGTATACAGGTAGGTTTTTGGCCAGGACGCATATGCGTTTCCGTTATAAGCATTATGTCTATTTTGTTGGCACAGAGAAAAATTCGAAGCTCTTCAACGTTGCTGATCAATCCTCGTGCGTTGCACAATCCGATTTTTAGTCGTGTATTAAGTAGTCTTGCCGCTGGCTTTAGTTTTTTGTTGAGATCAATTCTGACCTTACAGCCCTTAGAGCTTGACATGTGATCCTCACCACAGTTGGCACATATGTACTTCTCGTTGGAATTGGTTACACACACTTTGGAGTTGGTTTCGTGATCACCTGAGCATTTACCACAGACAGGATTTTTAAGGCAGTAATTGCGTGTATGCCCGAAACCTTGGCATCTATAGCATTGCACCACCTCTTTGTTGGGTCTTGCTTTGGTGACTGTGACACTATGCCACTGCCTTAGTTGTTGGTGTTATCGCAGCTGGTGCCGCTGTTATTGTCATTGTTGTTATTTACACGGCTGCTGTCGGTCGACACCCGCATTTTATTTATTATAATGTTTTGTTTGTCATTCAAAAACTCTCCTCCTTTATTTTCTTCTTTTTCTGAAATCGAAGAAAAAATCCTTTTATTATCGATGGCAAGGGCTACTGTAACAGGATATAGAGGTATGATTTGGACCACATTTATATGAAACGTGCATGTCACCACTAAACTCAAATGGTGTCAGATTCAGCCAGATAGCTAAACAAACAACAAATTTCTTACACAAAAACTTCCTCTTCGTCCAATCGTTCCTATAGGCTGCTATATTTGATATAGAGGTCCGATTTGGACTAAATTGATATGAGGCGTACAAGTCCTGTAAGTTTCAGTCGGATAGCTTAAAAAAAAAAACAAAGAAAAAACACATTTTCGGCAGATCATTATGATAGCTTATGGGCGGACATAGGGAATATGTGTACCAAGCTTCATTGAGATAGCTTTAAAACTGAAAGACTAGTTTGGGTTGAAACAGAGGGACATGCACTTTTGGATTCTCCCGTCGACGCTGATCAAGAATATATTACATATATACTTTGTTGGGCCTGACACGCCTCCTAAGGGACTTTACAAACTCCTATCCAAAACTAATTTAAGCTCTGCAAGGGTATGAGAAAAATGCTTGAATATAAATACATACGTTTAAGATGCTTCAAATGATATCTGCTTAGGCGTTAATTTTATAGTCTTATCGTATAGTCGATTGATTGCTATCGTGAATAAAACGCAGCTATTCAACAGAGATATCTATCCGTTGCTCACGTATCACAGTGGGAGAAATGACTGATTAAGCGACCATTATTTACGATTTTAATTTTAATCTTATTCATTTGTTATTGACTATTAATATTTGCGATCGTAAAAATACACTTTTTCATTCTTTTATATATAGTAATATTCAGTGAATATCAAAACTACAAAACAAAACATATCGTCCATCACCTGTTGCCAATCGTTTCCTTCCAATTTCGGTCATGGAAATTTTTATACAATTGTTTCTTTTTATACTCGGTGCCCTATGGGTACCAAGAGTATATTGGGTTAGTGACAAGAGCAAATGTATGTAACACCCATAAGGAGGCGTGGCCGACCCCATAAAGTATATATATTCTGACTCAGGATCAACAGCCGAGTCGATTGGAGAATGTCCGTCTGTACGTCCGTATGAACACACAGATCTCGGAGACTATAAGAGATAGAGACTTCATTTTTTTTGCATAGTGTTTATAGTGTTTTCAGGCAGATCAAGTTTATTTTGGATTTTTGCCACGCCCCCCTCCGCCTCCACAAATCGATAAAAACGATTTGGTACACGAATAGAATATGTTTATCTGCACGTTGTGTACAAATTTGGTACAGATCGGATAATAAACATGGAAGTTATACACATTTCAAATTTCAAAAGTTGAGAGGCGTACGCTTGCTTGCTGTTCTCACCCCAAACGACGGCAACATTTACTCAGTGTTTCTCACACTTGAGAAGAGCGTGGCTCAATGGTTAGAGTGTTGAACTCGTGTGCATGAGGTCCGCGGTTCGATTCCCGAGACAATTTTTTTTTTTTTTAAATTTTTTTTTAAAATTTTTTTTTTTATGTTAACTTAAAATTGGCGAGTGCGCAGCACGAGAAAAATAAATATATAATATAACTTTGGGCACCGAGTATTATATAGTCGAGCACTCTCGACTATAACTTTCTTACTTGTTTTAAATTAAATTTACATTTGCATTTGCAATATTTATTAGTTATACAACTTTGCTCCCGCCGTTTTACTGTAGATGGCGTTAGCTATAAGTAGACGTCGAACCAAAATATTATAGTGACTTGGACTACTCTTCAGTATCTTGTGAACATAACCTGATACCACAAATACAGTCCAGTCTCAATAATTCGAAATGGCACGGGGATCATATTTTTTACGAATTATGGAGTATTTTGAATTATTTTCAAATCATTTATTGAATTTCTTTTCAAGGGAACAGAAATGTTTACGAATTATTAAGAATTTCGAATTTTACTCCGATTAGTATTACCGATTATATTTTTGCAAGTTTAAACATTTTTTCTAACAAAACAAGAGTGCATATGCGCGGCAAAATACTGTTTGAAGTCTTTTTTAAATGATGTAGTTAAGCCAATCACAACAATATATATTTCTTCAATATACAACAAAAAAGAAGCGAGCGAAACGAGTATCAATATTAAGTAGACCTATGTTAAAAAAAAAATTAACAAAAACATTTACACTATGCCTACATATTTTTTTAATATTAATTTTGATGAATGTACTCTCAACAGCACAAATTTGTTCAAACGCAAATTTCTCAACTATTTATATATTTTTTTTTTATCTAATTTAACATTATATTCTCTTCAATATTAATATTATTGTTCAACAATTCGATATATTTTATATTTAATTTTAAGTTAAACTCTACAAAAATATGTACAGTTCTTTTACCTGGGGTGGAATTGAAAATTTTGGGATTATAGTCAGACTTCCAGGCGCTGATGCTAATTACGTTGCCTAGGCAACGGGTATTATAGAGATTTTGGTGCACCAATTGATGGAGCTCATTCCTCCATTAAAAAATTTATAAATCACTATAATTTTACCGGCTGAATCTTGCCAAAGGCTCGATCCGCCCGCCTTTATTAACGGAGCTCGAACATTATTAAGTCTATTCGGCGTAATTCCAGGATGGCAGACCATGAAGAACAGCTCCAAGCTCATAGGATATGTATCATAAAAAAGTATGGATACCAAATCAGAGTCGCCCGTAATAAATCTCTGGTTTCCGAAGTCAATAGGCAAAAGCGTATATCTTTTGTAAATAATCTTAACAGATGAATCAATAAGTCCCGAGACTAACAATGAAAACAACATTTTTTTTTGCAAATTTTTTTTTTATTCATCAACATAATCACCTTTTAGGGTGATACAATTGTTCCAACGCTTTTCCAATTTTTCAATACCATGTTTATAAAAAAAAATGATCTTTCGCTTTAAAATAAGCTTCAGTTTTAGAGGTGACCTCCTCCTTTGAGCCAAATCTTTTTCCTGGAGCATTTTTTGAGGCAAAGAGCCAGTAGTTACTGGGGCCTTAATCTGGCGAGTATGGGGGTGGGGAAGCAGATAAAAGCCCAATTTGTTCAATTTTGCCATTGTGTTCATCGACTTGTGGCAGGGTACATTGTATTGGTGAAAAAGTATTTTTTTTCGCTGCATGTGCGGTCGTTTTTTTGCGATTTCCTCCTTCAAACGCACCAGCCAGTCAATATAATAATGGTTATCGATTTACCTTTTTCGAGATAGTCAATGAAAATCACAATCATCATCATGCGTATCCCAAAAAACTGACGCCATGACTTTGCCAGCTGACTGCTGCGATTTCGGACGCTTCGGACGGCTTTCGCCAGCTGTGCGCCACTCAGATGACTGCCGCTTCGACACTGGAGTGTACTGATGTATCCATGTTTCGTCCATGGTCACGTAACGACGCAAGACATCTTTTTTGTTGCGAGTAAATAGCGATAAACAGCTATCTAAATTATCGACTCGTTGCTGTTTTTGTTCCATCTAAAGCAATCGTGGCACCCACTTGGAAAAAACCTTTTTCATGCTCAATTTTTCATGAAGGATAGTAAATACAGTTCCATATGATATCTGTGTCATTTCAGCAATCTCACGGAGCTTCACTTTACGATCTTTCATTATAATTTTTGTCACAAGAGTGTACAAGAGTCTGGGTAACAAAATTTTCAATTCATTGTTTCGCTTGCACGGTGTTTTTACCCATTGTTTTGATCTATTCTCAGACGGGTGTAAGTTCTGCATCTTTTTTTCTCCCCGTTATATTTACAATCTGTTCTGTACATATGTATTATATATATAAACAATAAGAAAATTTTTGAATAAGATAGAATTAGGGCTTAATTATATACATAGTCCATTGCTCTAGTATACATTTTTTTTTTTTTGTTAATGGTTTTAAATATTAAATTGTGCTAGTGCTGGGGGTGTCTTCTGCTTCAGTCTTCTTGGTGGAGTCTCTATCGCCGGTATATCTCTCAAACTCAGGGTTTGGTGTAAAAGTAGTCTTTGGGTGTGTAATGCTTTTAAGTTTTATTGTCTCCCATATCGTTGCTATGTTGTACTCTCTGTTAATATGGTCGTTTGATGTGTATCTATCTAAATTTGCGATTGCTCTTAGTATATTAGACTGAGCTCTCTGTATTAGTTTAAGATTTGATTTACTGACTGTACCACATCCACGCACGGCAACAATATTTTAGTGTTTTTATACTCGGTGCCCTTTGGGAACCAAGAGTATATTGGGTTAGTGACAAGAGCAAATGTATGTAACACCCATAAGGAGGCGTGGCCGACCCCATAAAGTATATATATTCTGACTCAGGATCAACAGCCGAGTCGATTGGAGCATGTCCGTCTGTCCGCCTGTCCGTCTGTCCGTCTGTACGTCCGTATGAACACACAGATCTCGGAGACTATAAGAGATAGAGACTTAATTTTTTTTGCATAGTGTTTGTAGTGTTTGCAGGCAGATCAAGTTTATTTTGGATTTTTGCCACGCCCCCCTCCGCCTCCACAAATCGATGAAAACCATTTTGAACACACCACTTCACCCACACCCAGTCAAGCTACAGGACTGAATTTTGGTACAAAGTTAGAATATGTTTATCTGGACGTTGTGTACAAATTTGGTACAGATCGGATAATAAACATGGAAGTTATTCACATTTCAAATTTCAAAAGTTGAGAGGCGTACGCTTGCTTGCTGTTCTCACCCCAAACGACGGCAACATTTTTTCAGTGTTTCTCACACTTGTGAAGAGCGTGGCTCAGTGGTTAGAGGGTTGAACTCGCGTGCATGAGGTCCGCGGTTCGATTCCCGAGACGATTTTTTTTTTAAATTTTTTTTTAAAAATTTTTTTTTTATATTAACTTAAAATTGGCGAGTGCGCAGCACGAGCAAAATAAATATATAATATAACTTTGGGCACCGAGTATTATATAGTCGAGCACACTCGACTATAACTTTCTTACTTGTTTCTTACTTAAACTTGTAAGGAGTGTGGCATTTTTTTTTTTGTTTAAATCAATATAAGTAAATATAATAAAATGTATAATTCTATTATTTTTACGAAAATATATTAATGTTAATAAATATATTTTTGTTGGAATTAACTTAAAAATGGCGAGTGGGAGCACAAGCTAAATAAATATATAAATATTAATTTATATAATATAATTAACGTAAAATGGACGAGTTCGTACCATGACGTTTTTAAATATTTAATTCATTTTGGAACACTTAGAAACCTTGAAAAGTCAAAATTGGATCATAATCCTGGAAGTTATGCAACTATCAATACTTTGGGGACCGGGTATTATATATGCGATACGTTTTTTATTGACTTAAGTGCTGGTATTAGTGCTTGAATATTTTCAACATTTTAAACAATAGATGGTAGCTTTGGTTTTTTTTGTTCGTTTTCTTTTTGCTCGCAGGGACTCGTATCTGACCTTGTACTTCGATTTCTTCGTCATGCGATAATAGCTCTATGCTCCTATGGTAGAGGTTGTTGATGTTTTGTAGTTGATGTGCTTAAGAGCGGTAGACATGAGAGTGCGAGTTGATAATTTTGAGTGGATGTTGTTCCTACAACGTTGATCATTGCTGTTTCTATTTGGGTTGTTGGTGTTGCATCAGTAGAGCGTGGGAGAGCAGAGAGCATAACCGTTGGTGTTTCTGTTTGAGTTGTTGGTGTTGCATCAGTAAAGCGAGGGAGAGCAGATAGTATGCTCGCTCATTTTGCACTTTATATTTGTGAATTTTGTTTTGTTTATATTTATTTAAACCAAAAATATTTTGGTGTTAATAAGCGTGGGTTGTTGGAACTTGAATAGCTGTTTTAATACAATTCGATACTGAACTGGATAGCAGAATTCACAGAGCATTCGAAGAAAAGAATAGAAGCGTCCAACAAAAAAAATGTAGTCAGCACTTTTAAGCATGGAGGAAGCGGCATAATGGTGTGGGGGTTTATGGCAGTCAGTGGCGTGGGAAACGTAACTTTTATTGATTCTGTTATGGTTAATTTTGGTTCTAGCAAGACAACGCCCCAAAGCATACGGCACATAATAACGGGTGTTTTTTAAATTTCAATAAAACAACTATGAATTATTCGATTGACATGAATTTTTTTTATTCAAAAGATATCTTGTGACATTACATTTTAAATATGATTTCTGGCATATGACCGCCACGACTGGCTCGGATGTAGTCCAATCTGGACGTCCAATTTTCGATGACTTTTTCCAACATTTGTGGCCGTATATCGGCAATAACACGGCGAATGTTGTCTTCCAAATGGTCAAGCGTTTGTGGCTTATCCGTGTAGACCAATGACTTTACTTAGCCCCACAGAAAGTAGTCTAGCGGTGTTAAATCACAAGATCTTGGAGGCCAATTCACAGGACCAAAACGTGAAATTAGGCGGTCACCAAACGTGTCTTTCAATAAATCGATTGTGGCACGAGCTGTGTGACATGTTGTGCCGTCTTTTTGGAAGTACAACTCCTGGTAATCATGGCTGTTCAATTCAGGAATGAAAAAGTTAGTAATCATCTCTCTATATCGATTACCATTGACTGTAACGTTCTGGCCATCATTGTTTTTGAAGAAGTACGGACCAATGATTCCACCAGCCCATAAAGCGCACCAAACAGTCAGTTTTTCTGTATGTAAGGGTGTACTGACATACACTTGAGGGTTAGTTTCACTCCAAATGCGTCAGTTTTGTTTGTTGACGTACCCATTGAAAGGAAAATCCGGTAACACAATTACAATTGTATAGGGGGGGATACAAGTTACTAAAAATGATATAATATTCATTATATATAGGTTAAAGTGTACCCAGACTTTTGCGTGTGATATTTTTGGAGTATAAAAACATAGAATTAAATATATCGTATTGTTAAACAACTCTAAAAAAATATAATATTAAAGAGAATAAAATGTAATTATGTTTAAAATATAGTTAAAAATACATATGAATAGATGAAAAATTTCGTTTGAAATTTTAAATCATTTTTTTTTCGGTGTATACAGATTTGTTTTGTTGAGTGTATGTCCACGCATGCATATGTATTTGAGTAAATTAGACAATGTCCGTCTGTTCGTCAGAAATTTTAAGAGATTGCAAATTTCTTGTAAAGTGCTTCCTCTAAGAGACATGAAGTAGATTAACCTATCATAAAATTGTATGTAGATAATATTGTTAAGATCTTTTGATAAAGGGGCCCATTAGACTAAGCCATTCATTCAGATGCAATTTGGAATTCAGTTTGTGAACATTCTAACGGATCGAAAATGAGTACTTTAACAGTCTCTATAATTGTTAAGGAGTTGGAGTCTGCTGTGGTCCAAAAGACGGATTTTTCGTATGTGGTGTTCGGTTAAGTCGTTGAGGGTTTGGATGTACTCAAGAAGACTACCAAGAAGATTATTGTGCAGATTGTGGTGCACTCTAATGTATGTCCGAATGAACACCTATAAGTCGATGACTATAAAAGCTAGAGACTTCATTTGCTTTTTCAAAGTGCTTGTATTCATATTTTAACATTATTATTAATTGAATATAAAATAAGTATCGGATTATGATGAAGTAAACTTTCCCTGAAGATAACTCAAAATAAATAACAGAAGATAACTTAAAATACTATAACTTAAATAGCACATATATAGTGCTGTCGAGTGACCGATAGATTATTTGCGATGCAGAGATATGTCAGATTAGTTTCAGTTTGAAGGAATAATAAAAGTAAGCTAGATATAAGTCGGCGCGATTAGTATGAAAGTTACCTTAGTGGCAATGAATGACACCAAAAATAATATATTGCAGAGGACGCTCTATTTTTTAAGTAGCTTTCTAAACTTTAAATAATAAAAAAAAAAAATAAATGTATTATATACATATATATAAGTATCTTTATTTTATTATTTTAATTAAAGAAAATTCGAGAAAGATCTTAGCGTCAAGATGGCCGAGTTGTTGAGTTGATTTATTTATTAGTTGAGAAGTACATCTAATATTTACTTCTTGCACAGTATGTCCTGGGCGTTGACATACTAATGAAAAATGTTTAAGATGTTTAGGGACACCAAGCACCGACTTGTTAATGGGCGAACCCAAGCTGATTGCGGACCACCTCCCTCCCAACCTACTCAGGGGCGCACTGTATATTGAACATGCAATCTATTTAGATAAAATAATAATAATAATTATTTCACATGATAAGGATAATGTGGAAAGATCGATAGAATAATAACTCACTTGTGTGTGCGCGACCAAATTAATTATACAATACAATAATACAATAGACTTAACTTTGAATATTGAACTAATAAACTTACCAAATCTACTTAGCTTTTCATATGAATGTATATTTTCCTTGCCTGAAAAATACTTCCATTATTCAGCAATTAAATTTCCAAATAGATAATATTCCACCACATACAGTAGGTACATTTATATATACTTTTGAGCATTTATACCTGTAAAATCTGTTAAAATGCATCGATCAATATTTATTTTTAATTCTGCTCTGTATTATTATTAGAATGTTGAAATATAATTTTTGGTTATCAAAAATATGAACTTCATATAAATATTTTAACAATTACTAAAAATGGCAATATATCCACGGTTTGAAACCAAGCTTTTAATGACAAACCCTTATTATGACCAGTATAAAAAAATGTTCTTATTCATTGCTTTGCCTTCGCCGCAGCAGCTGATCACAAGCGCATCTAACATGCCATACATATTATTGTGAATTCTGCACCTACTTATTCTTTGCTTTGCCTTGATTTCATGTAACTAACCTTGTACTTTCACATTTCGTTTTAAGCCAGTTATCGCATAGCTATTGATTTGAGCGCAGCTAATTCGGTCTCGCTATTCATACTCTTTCGCGTAGGCAAATTCGTGCCTTTTATAATTTAAATTAATTCGCCCTGCGTGGCCCAATAAATCTTTAAATATAAATCAGAAGCTATTTCTATTCGGTTTGGGCTCGAGACGCGATAAAAAGTTTTATGTAAAATAAATAACATAAATCCAACATTAACAAAAAATTTAATTCCAATTTTATCAAAATTTATGTATTATTTCAATATATTAATATTTAACCTAAAATTATAAAAATAGGGGCGATTGTGGAAACCCAAATACTAGTAATGACTGAAAACAACAAAGGGCACAGGATATTACCAAAATACTTCAAATTTGCCTCCAAACCGTTTTGAAAGTTCAAAAAAGTCTCAAAACTAACCAACTTGGACAGTGAAAATTCCAACATTGTATACTTTTCGACTATCTTCCGGAAACTATGGTTCAGATATGTACTTCCAAATATGAAAATAATTATCAGTAATTTTTATAATATTGCCGCATCCATATTTCATTGTCCCTTTGACTGAAAGTATTTTTTCACTTTTTATGAGGTCGATTTACATACATATATACATTGGCAGAGAATTTTAAAAATGCATTTAAATGCAATTTTAAATTTAATGCAGTCATCAATTGCAGTAGTTAACGTGTATTTCAGATAAAAAGGAAAATGAAAAGTCTGATCTTTAATAACTACTAAATAATAAACAATAATATATCCTAGACCTATCAATAGACTATATTAAAAAGCAGAAAACCGGTGAAAAGCAGAGAAAAAATTGGTTGGATAGAGAATATTTTACTGCATTATTGAGACTTTACATTTAGTATTTCGCAACATTTTTTAATTACAAGACATAATAGCTCGGTTGATACACTGAGCTTATAATGTCTTGTAATTAAAAAATGTTGCGAAATACTAAATGTAAAGTCTCAATAATGCAGTAAAATATTCTCTATCCAACCAATTTTTTCTCTGCTTTTCACCGGTTTTCTGCTTTTTAATATAGTCTATTGATAGGTCTAGGATATATTATTGTTTATTATTTAGTAGTTATTAAAGATCAGACTTTTCATTTTCCTTTTTATCTGAAATACACGTTAACTACTGCAATTGATGACTGCATTAAATTTAAAATTGCATTTAAATGCATTTTTAAAATTCTCTGCCAATGTATATATGTATGTAAATCGACCTCATAAAAAGTGAAAAAATACTTTCAGTCAAAGGGACAATGAAATATGGATGCGGCAATATTATAAAAATTACTGATAATTATTTTCATATTTGGAAGTACATATCTGAACCATAGTTTCCGGAAGATAGTCGAAAAGTATACAATGTTGGAATTTTCACTGTCCAAGTTGGTTAGTTTTGAGACTTTTTTGAACTTTCAAAACGGTTTGGAGGCAAATTTGAAGTATTTTGGTAATATCCTGTGCCCTTTGTTGTTTTCAGTCATTACTAGTATTTGGGTTTCCAACGCCCAGGACATACTGTGCAAGAAGTAAATATTAGATGTACTTCTCAACTAATAAATAAATCAACTCAACAACTCGGCCATCTTGACGCTAAGATCTTTCTCGAATTTTCTTTAATTAAAATAATAAAATAAAGATACTTATATATATGTATATAATACATTTATTTTTTTTTTTTATTATTTAAAGTTTAGAAAGCTACTTAAAAAATAGAGCGTCCTCTGCAATATATTATTTTTGGTGTCATTCATTGCCACTAAGGTAACTTTCATACTAATCGCGCCGACTTATATCTAGCTTACTTTTATTATTCCTTCAAACTGAAACTAATCTGACATATCTCTGCATCGCAAATAATCTATCGGTCACTCGACAGCACTATATATGTGCTATTTAAGTTATAGTATTTTAAGTTATCTTCTGTTATTTATTTTGAGTTATCTTCAGGGAAAGTTTACTTCATCATAATCCGATACTTATTTTATATTCAATTAATAATAATGTTAAAATATGAATACAAGCACTTTGAAAAAGCAAATGAAGTCTCTAGCTTTTATAGTCATCGACTTATAGGTGTTCATTCGGACATACATTAGAGTGCACCACAATCTGCACAATAATCTTCTTGGTAGTCTTCTTGAGTACATCCAAACCCTCAACGACTTAACCGAACACCACATACGAAAAATCCGTCTTTTGGACCACAGCAGACTCCAACTCCTTAACAATTATAGAGACTGTTAAAGTACTCATTTTCGATCCGTTAGAATGTTCACAAACTGAATTCCAAATTGCATCTGAATGAATGGCTTAGTCTAATGGGCCCCTTTATCAAAAGATCTTAACAATATTATCTACATACAATTTTATGATAGGTTAATCTACTTCATGTCTCTTAGAGGAAGCACTTTACAAGAAATTTGCAATCTCTTAAAATTTCTGACGAACAGACGGACATTGTCTAATTTACTCAAATACATATGCATGCGTGGACATACACTCAACAAAACAAATCTGTATACACCGAAAAAAAAATGATTTAAAATTTCAAACGAAATTTTTCATCTATTCATATGTATTTTTAACTATATTTTAAACATAATTACATTTTATTCTCTTTAATATTATATTTTTTTAGAGTTGTTTAACAATACGATATATTTAATTCTATGTTTTTATACTCCAAAAATATCACACGCAAAAGTCTGGGTACACTTTAACCTATATATAATGAATATTATATCATTTTTAGTAACTTGTATCCCCCCCTATACAATTGTAATTGTGTTACCGGATTTTCCTTTCAATGGGTACGTCAACAAACAAAACTGACGCATTTGGAGTGAAGCTAACCCTCAAGTGTATGTCAGTACACCCTTACATACAGAAAAACTGACTGTTTGGTGCGCTTTATGGGCTGGTGGAATCATTGGTCCGTACTTCTTCAAAAACAATGATGGCCAGAACGTTACAGTCAATGGTAATCGATATAGAGAGATGATTACTAACTTTTTCATTCCTGAATTGAACAGCCATGATTACCAGGAGTTGTACTTCCAAAAAGACGGCACAACATGTCACACAGCTCGTGCCACAATCGATTTATTGAAAGACACGTTTGGTGACCGCCTAGTTTCACGTTTTGGTCCTGTGAATTGGCCTCCAAGATCTTGTGATTTAACACCGCTAGACTACTTTCTGTGGGGCTAAGTAAAGTCATTGGTCTACACGGATAAGCCACAAACGCTTGACCATTTGGAAGACAACATTCGCCGTGTTATTGCCGATATACGGCCACAAATGTTGGAAAAAGTCATCGAAAATTGGACGTCCAGATTGGACTACATCCGAGCCAGTCGTGGCGGTCATATGCCAGAAATCATATTTAAAATGTAATGTCACAAGATATCTTTTGAATAAAAAAAATTCATGTCAATCGAATAATTCATAGTTGTTTTATTGAAATTTAAAAAACACCCGTTATTATGTGCCGTATGCTTTGGGGCGTTGTCTTGCTAGAACCAAAATTAACCATAACAGAATCAATAAAAGTTACGTTTCCCACGCCACTGACTGCCATAAACCCCCACACCATTATGCCGCTTCCTCCATGCTTAAAAGTGTGACTACATTTTTTTGTTGGACGCTTCTATTCTTTTCTTCGAATTCCAACAACCCACGCTTATTAACACCAAAATATTTTTGGTTTAAATAAATATAAACAAAACAAAATTCACAAATATAAAGTGCAAAATGAGCGAGCATACTATCTGCTCTCCCTCGCTTTACTGATGCAACACCAACAACTCAAACAGAAACACCAACGGTTATGCTCTCTGCTCTTGCAACACCAACAACCCAAATAGAAACAGCAATGATCAACGTTGTAGGAACAACATCCACTCAAAATTATCAACTCGCACTCTCATGTCTACCGCTCTTAAGCACATCAACTACAAAACATCAACAACCTCTACCATAGGAGCATAGAGCTATTATCGCATGACGAAGAAATCGAAGTACATAATACGAGTCCTGCGAGCAAAAAGAAAACGAACAAAAAAAACCAAAGCTACCATCTATTGTTTAAATGTTGAAAATATTCAAGCACTAATACCAGCACTTAAGTCAATAAAAAACGTATCGCATATATAATACCCGGTCCCCAAAGTATTGATAGTTGCATAACTTCCAGGATTATGATCCAATTTTGACTTTTCAAGGTTTCTAAGTGTTCCAAAATGAATTAAATATTTAAAAACGTCATGGTACGAACTCGTCCATTTTACGTTAATTATATTATATAAATTAATATTTATATATTTATTTAGCTTGTGCTCCCACTCGCCATTTTTAAGTTAATTCCAACAAAAATATATTTATTAACATTAATATATTTTCGTAAAAATAATAGAATTATACATTTTATTATATTTACTTATATTGATTTAAACAAAAAAAAAAAATGCCACACTCCTTACAAGTTTAAGTAAGAAACAAGTAAGAAAGTTATAGTCGACTGTGCTCGACTATATAATACTCGGTGCCCAAAGTTATATTATATATTTATTTTGCTCGTGCTGCGCACTCGCCAATTTTAAGTTAATATAAAAAAAAATTTTAAAAAAAAATTTAAAAAAAAAATCGTCTCGGAATCGAACCGCGTCGGATCTGTGTGTTCGATGCGGACGGAGCGGACGACGGACATGCTCAATGACTCGGCTGTGATCCTGAGTCAGAATTATATACTGGGTCGGCCACGCCTCCTTATGGGTGTTACATACATTTGTGTCTAACCCAATATACTCTTGGTTCCCAAAGGGCACCGAGTATAAAAACACTAAAATATTGTTGCCGTGCGTGGATGGGGTACAGCCAGTAAATCAAATCTTAAACTAATACAGAGACCTCAGTCTAATATACTAAGAACAATCACAAATTCAGATAGATACACATCAAACGACCATATTCACAGAGAGTACAACATTGCAACGATATGGGAGACAATAAAACTTAAAAGCACTACACACCCAAAGACTACTTTTACACCTAGTTTGAGAGATATACGACTGAAGCGGAAGACACCCACAGCACTAGCACAATTAAATATTTAATAACATTAAAAAAAAAAAAAAAAAAAAATGTATACTAGAGCAATGGGCTATGTATATAATTAAGCCCTTATTCAAAAATTTACTTATTGTTTTTATATATAATACATGTGTACAGAACAGATTGTAAATATAACGGGGAGAAAAAAAGATGCAGAACTTACACCCGTCTGAGAATAGATCAAAACAATGGGTAAAAACACCGTGCAAGCGAAACAATGAATTGAAAATTTTGTTACCCAGACTCTTGTACACTCTTGTGACAAAAATTATAATGAAAGATCGTAAAGTGAAGCTCCGTGAGATTGCTGAAATGACACAGATATCATATGGAACTGTATTTACTATCCTTCATGAAAAATTGAGCATGAAAAAGGTTTTTTCCAAGTGGGTGCCACGATTGCTTTAGATGGAACAAAAACAGCAACGAGTCGATAATTTAGATAGCTGTTTATCGCTATTTACTCGCAACAAAAAAGATGTCTTGCGTCGTTACGTGACCATGGACGAAACATGGATACATCAGTACACTCCAGTGTCGAAGCGGCAGTCATCTGAGTGGCGCACAGCTGGCGAAAGCCGTCCGAAGCGTCCGAAATCGCAGCAGTCAGCTGGCAAAGTCATGGCGTCAGTTTTTTGGGATACGCATGATGATGATTGTGATTTTCATTGACTATCTCGAAAAAGGTAAATCGATAACCATTATTATATTGACTGGCTGGTGCGTTTGAAGGAGGAAATCGCAAAAAAACGACCGCACATGCAGCGAAAAAAAATACTTTTTCACCAATACAATGTACCCTGCCACAAGTCGATGAACACAATGGCAAAATTGAACAAATTGGGCTTTTATCTGCTTCCCCACCCCCATACTCGCCAGATTAAGGCCCCAGTAACTACTGGCTCTTTGCCTCAAAAAATGCTCCAGGAAAAAGATTTGGCTCAAAGGAGGAGGTCACCTCTAAAACTGAAGCTTATTTTAAAGCGAAAGATCATTTTTTTTTATAAACATGGTATTGAAAAATTGGAAAAGCGTTGGAACAATTGTATCACCCTAAAAGGTGATTATGTTGATGAATAAAAAAAAAATTTGCAAAAAAAAATGTTGTTTTCATTGTTAGTCTCGGGACTTATTGATTCATCTGTTAAGATTATTTACAAAAGATATACGCTTTTGCCTATTGACTTCGGAAACCAGAGATTTATTACGGGCGACTCTGATTTGGTATCCATACTTTTTTATGATACATATCCTATGAGCTTGGAGCTGTTCTTCATGGTCTGCCATCCTGGAATTACGCCGAATAGACTTAATAATGTTCGAGCTCCGTTAATAAAGGCG
>JBAMBR010000261.1:0-47050 GCA_037044475.1 Zaprionus obscuricornis | reverse complement strand
AAAAAAACAAATATGAAAATATATTTTTCTTAATGAAAAAATACTTTAAACATATTCAAATAATTTGCTCTACGAAAAAGTCAATAAAATTGCAAAAAAAAAATGATGTGCTCAAAAAAAGGAACATAAAAAAATAGCAGCTATTGCCTATAGCAATTAATATGTATTAAATATTGTGGGGATGCGTGTACGCAACATCAGCAAACGGCATAAAAAAAATATAAAAATTGTTTAGGTATTAAAAGAGATTTTTGCATTTGTGTATTTATTTTTTTTTATGCTCGATAACTAACCATTGAATGTTAAATGTTAATTTCCCGACAGCAATGACTGCAACAGCAGCAGCAGCAGCAACAACAAAATCAACTGCAGCAGCAACATGTACAAGAATTTTTAGAATCATTTATTTGCGTTTATGTCGAAGCGAAAAATGAACATGCAAATGTTCATTTTATTATGGACATTATATTATTGTGGCAAAAATTGCAATTGCAATGCATTAGTTGCATGTATTTGACAGCAATTTGCACACACTCTGCGTGTGCGTGTGCGTGTGTGTGTGTGTTTGACTCTCGCTTTGCGGTTTTATATATAACAGTTATGTACAAGTATATATAAATATATATATATATATATTATATAGTATATTGTATATATTATATATTATGTATTGCTATTTGAGCTTGCAACATGCCACAGCAAACGAAAAATCAATTTGTAAATGTTTTTACTGGCATTTGCAACTTTGACATTTCACACTGTTCACAGCTGTTTGTTGCACTTGTTGTTCTCTTCATTGTCATTGTTGTTATTGCTGTTATTATGTTGTATTTAATGTATGTGTGTATATCTATGGCTAGCAAAGGTAAAGGTAACTGCCAAGTGACCCCATTGGCAACGTTGTCCGTTTTGTAATTAGCGCTTTTGCCTCATTGGGGAGTTTTTGACCCCAATTGCTTTGTCACCATTTCAATTTGCAATTTCATCCATTAACTAGTTACGCTCCCGATGCAATTAAACTTGTGCAGATCGCTATGAAGTGTGAGACGTTGAAAGAGACAAAGAGACAAAGAGGAAGAGACAGAGAGAGAGTACAAAAGCATGTTGCAAGGAGCTAACCGTAACTTGGTTGCCTTGCAACTTACAATGCTGCCTGCTTCACATCTTTTTCTCTTTCCCTCTGCTGTCATGTTGTCAGCGGTCGTCTGTGCAACCACAGAGTGTTCTGGTTCTCATTCTTGTTGTTGTTGTGGCATAGAGTGAAAGTGCCCAACACTCAACACGATACTGCATGTGCGTTCCATTGGAATAATTTGAAAACGAGCGCACGAAAAATTAAAAAAAAAAAAAAAATACACACTCACAAAATAGATAATAAAAAAAAAAAAATGAAAAAAAATAATGAAAGAAAAAAAAAATTGTATCTTGTCATTGGGTTAATTGCAAATTGGATGAAATTGTAATTTTACACTTCATTTCATTCAATTCATGGCTGATTGACAATTTAGTTTTTCATTAAGGTAGCCCGACGACCAAACAGGCAACAACATACAACGTTGTGGCATAGCATGCTGCAACTCATAGCACATAGCAGCACACGGTGTCGAGCGATGCGGGTAACTTGTAACATGTTACGCTAACTTCATTTCACTTGCCATGCCATGGCATGCAGCAGCAGCAGCAGCAGCAAGAATTTAGCTGACAATTTTTATTCGTTTTAAATTTTATTTTTTGAGAATGACGCACAGACAGACATAAACTTGTTTAGGGAATTGATTTTCATATTTTTTTTTTTTTTTAGCTGTGCTACAAATATTTTTTTATAAAATGTTTTATATATATTTTCCACGTGAAATTAATCGATAATAGATTTGACTGTAAATGTTATATATATAGTTTATATAGTTTATGTCAATTTATTTGACAGCTAAATAAATCTTCACGATGTTTACAAATTTGATGAAAAAAATTGAATAACATTTTAAGCAAAATTTTTACTTGAATTTCAAATAAATTTCAATTATTTTTTCTTTTTTTATTTTTTCATATTTATTTTATTTTTTGAGAATGACGCACAGACAGACATAAACTTATTTAGGGAATTGATTTTCATATTTTTTTTTTTTTTATCTGTGCTACAAATATTTTTTTATAAAATATTTTATATATATTTTGGCTATGAAATTAATCGATAATAGATTTGACTGTAAATGTTATATAATTTAGCGTCAAATAATAAAATATGTCAATTTATTTGACAGCTAAATAAATCTTCAAGATGTTTAGAAATTTGATGAAAAAAATTGAATAAAATTTTAAACAAATTTTTACATGAATTTCAAATAAATTTCAATTATTTTTTATTTTTTCATATTTATTTTATTTTTTGAGAATGACGCACAGACAGACATAAACTTGTTTTTCATATTTTTTTTTTAACTGTGCTACAAATATTTTTTTATAAAATATTTTTTATGTATTTTCCACGTGAAATTAATCGATAATAGATTTGACTGTAAATGTTATATAATTTAGCGTCAAATAATAAAATATGTCAATTTATTTGACAGCTAAATAAATCTTCAAGATGTTTAGAAATTTGATGAAAAAAATTTAATAAAATTTAAAGCAAATTTTTACATGAATTTTAAATAAATTTAAATTTTTTTTTTCTTTTTTCATATTTATTTTATTTATTTATTTTTTTTTTTGGTAGTTCTAAAATATTTTTTTTTTTTTTTGCTTTATTCTTGATAAAGTTGCATGTTGAAGTAGCTTGTATGTTCTTTCAGGCATCAATTATTGACTTGAATGCTGCAACCGCGAAAAGTTTTACTGTATGTGCATTACAAATGTTGCGCATACGCAGTGTTGTGCGCTTGTAGAAATATTTATACAATATATTGCTATGATTGCATATGCGTATGTGTGTGTGTGTGTATGTGTGAGTGTGTTTGCAATAAACAAAAGTCATAAAGTAAAACTTTAAGTTATGAATTCGCAAAATTTGTGATTTATTTGTAGCTCAACTTCAATTCACAAAGTAAATATGAAAATTAAAAATTAAAAAAAATATATATAAAATTATATTTAAACTTAAACTTACAGCAGCTTTGATATATATGTATGTATGTATACATATAGCTGGCGTTGAATGCTGCATGCAGCATCACTTTTTACGTGTAATTTCTTATACTTTTTTGTTGCTGTTGCTGTTGCTGGGAAAAAAGTTGACGTTGTCACGTGACTCGCGTGGTAGACGCGAGCACAAAAAATGTAGGAAATGATGGAAGCAGCAAATAAGTAGCTGAGCCTTGTGAGCAAGCAGCAGCAGCAGCAGCATTGATGTTACCTGCTACGACACGTCTGTCCCAACGCGCCGGAAATGGCATTTATGACAGTCTTACTTCCGCTTTATTATACAAAAAAAGGAACAGCAGCAACAGCAGCAGCAGCAGCATATGCACAAACGTTAACACGTTGCAGTCGACGCAGCAGTCGCAACGTTTGCAGCTTTTGTTTTAATATTCATATTTTTTAGCATCAGAAATTATTCGTTGAAATTAAGTTGCTTTATGCACGCACACAGCCAACTGCAGTCGACAACACAGCCAAAAGCGTTGCCCAGGGAGCATCAATGTATAGAGGGGAAAGAAAGAGAGAGAGAGAGAAAAGAGTAAGCTTAAAAGCGACTACGATGAAAATGCTTTGAATTTAAAATCTGCAATTTTCTGTTGATTGCCGCATCCTAGTATAGCTGTCCAAGTAACAGTAGTTGTTGCAAGAGTGGGCGTAGTGGTGGTGGGGGGGGGGGGAGGGCATGGTTAGTGTGGGCGTGACTGAGGCTAACCAACGTGCAGTTATAGTGTAACAAACAACGGCAACGGCAACAACAACAACAAAAATAGCAACAAAACATAGTTTTGGCCTGCGTGTTGGCGGTTAGCGTAACAGCAGCAACAGCAACAGTAGCAGCAGTAGCATCGGCAACATCATCACAACTTTTGCGTAAAATTCCAGTCATGTGTCCCTAACAAATCCCTGCATTATTCATGAAATGATAAGATGACTTTGCGCTGGCTTCGTTGCCATCAACGCTGAGCTACACTTCGCTTCTTACACCCTACGCTACTATGCGAAATATTTGTTTGCCACTTGCTTGTCGCATATTTGTAACTGCAACAAACGCTCAAAAAACGCTGCCGTTAGTCAAAACTGCCAACTGCTGTCTGAGTGTTAAATGCATAAAATGCAAAAAAGAAAACAGCAAAAATCACACAACATCAAAACTTGCTCATAAATATGTTAATAACTACAATTAGCTTAACACAAAAGCTTGTGCTTAGCATTAACAGAGCGCAGCAAGCAGCGGCTGCTGTTAACAGTTGACAGCTTGTGCTTAGCATTAACAGAGCGCAGCAAGCAGCGGCTTCTGTTAACAGTTGACAGCTTGTGCTTAGCATTAACAGAGCGCAGCAAGCATTGCCTGCTGTTAACAGTTGACAGCTTGTGCTTAGCATTAACAGAGCGCAGCAAGCAGCGGCTGCTGTTAATGCTAATAGCTAACAGTTGACAGCTGCTGTGACTGTTAATAACATTTGCTGTTAGTTAACAGTCGACTACAAAGCTACAAATCCTGTCGCGCTCTCTTTAACTCTCTCTCTCTATGTTTCGGTCTGTCTGCTGATTGTTGTAATGGACCAAAGTATTCGTGTAATTCTGCTGATGCTGAGAGAGCGCGCAAAAGGCATGTGAGTAAAAGAAAGAGAGAGCGCAAGAGAGAGAGCGAGAGAGTGATTGGTAGCAGCATTACAATTACACGAGCAAGACGTCAACGTCGCTGCCAGCATGTTAACGAGCACCACGAGAATATCAACGATAACGACGACGATGACGACGATGAGGACGATGACGACGATTAGGACGCCAAAGACGACAACGACGACGTCGACAACGATGCTGACGACGCTGCGTGTATCTCGCGCTATGGCTGCAGCTTCAGTTAGTTCGTAAACTTGAAACCGTGCGGAGATACAGTCCGATACTTTGCGCTGTGCGAGTAAAATTCTACGTTGTGACAAAAACCAAAAAAAAATTTATAAAAATAATAAAAAAAATTAAATAAATAAAAAAAAGTGCTAAAAAAAAATTGAATTAAAAAATAATAAAAAAAAGAAAAAAACAAAATAAAGTGAACAAAATGAATAGCTATGAAATTAGAAAGTCGCCGGATAAACTGATTAATTGAGCGCGGAATTTCCGTTTCCGTCGTGTGCTTAACCGTTAAGTCCAAATTGTAAGATAAACAAAGATTTCGCTTGTTTATTTGTAGGCAGCGTGCTATGTGAGAGAAAGAGATAGAAAGAGAGGGAAAAGAAGCGAATGCTGAGTGAAAGCATTCTCAAATATTAAACACATGAATTCGCATGAATTTTGCCATTTAAATTATTTAAGTTGCCAAACGTAACAAACACAGACACAACAATAACAACAATAACAACAACAATAACAACAACAGCAGCAGCAGCACATAGAAACGTGTAGCGACAGAGTCAATGGTAGAAAGTACCACGCCCAGCTAGCCAAGCGCCCTTATTTCCTGTTTTGATGTCGTCTGTTTGTGCTTTCCCTTTTTTTTTTTTTTTTTTTTTTGGCTTTCTCCATCTCCATCTCCATCTCCATTTTAGCATTTCAGCATTTCCCTCTCAGCAGTTCAGCATTTCCTTCATTTTAGCATTTGCTCCATTTGCCATTTTCTACACTCACTTTAGCATTTCCATGGCCAGTTTGCTTTCTGTTTTATATGAACGGCACTTGGTGCTTCTGCTTTTGCTTCTTCTACTTCTACTTCTTCTTCTTCTTCTTATACTTTCCTGCTTTCTTTTATTTTGCTTCAAATGTTTGTTATTTATTTATAACGACAGCAGCAGCAGCAGCAGCAAACGCTGAGCGTATCCTTTGAACTTGCTGTGTGTCTGCATGAGTTTTGCAACTGTTTTTATGTTTTATTCGTATAGTATTTTGTTTTTATATTAGTTTGCCTTTTCACTCACACTCTCTCTCTCTTTCTCTCTCTCTCTCTCTCTCTCTCTCTGTCTATCTGTTGTGCTTGCCTTTGACGCTGCATTCAATTAATTTTGTTGCCATTGAACAACTACAAAGCTTCAGTTGCCAAAATTCAATCTCATGGCAAACAACAACGATAGGAAACTATACTATATAGTACTATAGCTTCCCTTATCATCATTTAACTTGGCTTCAAGCTACTCGATACTATGTGGCCTTTGTGACAACAATTGCTATTGAAATATTAAACAATCTACGCTCGACACACAACTATTTCTCTCTCCCTCTCTCTCGCTTTCGTTCTCGTTCTGGCACTGCAGATGCCTGCAAAATAATAATAAATAACTAAAGCAAGAATATAAACAACATATATATATATATATATATATATTTTTTACTGTGTAGTGACAACAACAACAACAACAACAAGAAAAACAACTGATAGAACAACAAGAGGAACAACAAGAGCAACGTCTGCAACGACATATCAATTAATTTTATTGAAACAATTTTTGCCAGCTAACAAACAAAATAAAACAAATTCAAACACAACAGCAACAACAACAGTAACAAGAAAAAAAAACATGGATTACGCCTGTCTGCTCTTCTTCTTCTCATGCACTTTAATTGGTAAGTGAATAAAATGTTTGAAATTTTTCCCTTTTACCAAAGTCCTCACTCCTTCGACCCCTTTAGTAAACTGACCTTACACAGTCTCAATTAGAGTTTTTTTTTTGTGCTATTGCATGTTGCATGTTGCATGGCTGTAAATGTAGCATAAGCAGCTTAAAATTTTTGCCAGTCAGTAAATTGTTGTGGCAGCACGTGGCGTATACGTGTTATGTGCAAGCAAATCGCTTTTTGTTTCAAATTGATTGTTAAATGTTTTCACATCCGTTTGCCAACAGATTAATTTCTGCTCATTTCATCTATCTATCTCTCTGCCATTCTCTCTCTCTCTCTCTTTGTCTTTACACACATTTACTTTCTTTCATTGTGATCTTTTGCTGTCTGCTGCTCTATTTGCCTTCAGTTTAACCGCAAATCAATATTGACAAAAGTTTTTTTTTTTCGCCGCTTGACCAGCAGCTGATGCTGGCAAATGCTTCAAATAGTTCAACTACAATTGCATTGGGCCTTTGTCTAGGCTACATTGAGCAGTTGAAGATGGCATTCGTGCCTGCTTGCACTTTTAATGACTTTTCCCATAATTTTGCACTGCCTGCACATGCAATTGCTGCTGTAGTTTCACTTCAAGTTGCCGTTGCTTCTGCTGTTTTCGCCATTGCCATTGCACTTTCCTCTCATTCATTTTCATTTTCATTTTCATTTTACAGTTTGCTTTTGATGCTGATGCTGATGCTGCCTTTTGGCACTTGGTAATTTGTGCTGCTGCAACTTTTTGCAACTGCTACTGCTACTGCTACTGCTACTGCTACTGCTACTACTGCTGCAAGTAGCAGCAGCAGCAGCAGCACAGCTTGAGTGCAGTTTAAAGTTAAATTGTATTTCGGAAATGTTCGCAATTAGGCAGCCAGCCAAAGGCAGCTCCTTCTCATTCCCCTACCCCTTGCCATTTTCATTTCCATCGCCAGCGGCATATAAATTGCCAATGGCCATGGAGCAATTAATTTGCAGCGCATTAAATGAGCTGCCATTTCGCTGTCTAAATGCAAGAACAACATCAACATCAACAACATCAATAGCAGCAGCAATAATAACAAACAATAACAACAAAAACAACAACAACAAGAACGACAAACAACAACATTAAAGTTCAAACCAAATGTTGAATTTCATTTTTCAAATGCGGTTTTTCTCATTTGTGTGCCACAAGTTAACTAAAATGCAATTACCTAAAGTGCTTAAAAAAAAAAACAAAAAAAAAATAATAAACGAACATTTAATACTCTATCTCTTAATTTCTTTATAATTTCTTTACAATTATGCTACATTTTTTTATATTGTGTCTGAAAAGTTTTTTTTTATTGTTTAATTTGATTAGAAAACTGGCAACAAATTTTGCTCGACAAGTTGAAAATTAGTTTACAAACTTTTGTCTTTTTGTTAAATATTTAGTATAATTTTTAGCATCAAGTGTTTGATATTAGTTACATTAGCTAAGGATTTGAAGTTTACATTTAAATGTTGTGCTGAAAGTTACTAAAAACTTTTTTTGGTAAATTTTGTAAATTGTTTAAAATAAATTCTAAAAAAAAATTGATAAAATTATTATAAATTACAATTTATTTTTAGTTTGAAAAAAACACTTGAAAAAAAATTATGGAAACCGAAAAAAAAATTTTTTTCAATAATTTTTGAAAACTAAAAGAAAAAAAATTTTTTTTTGATATTTTTTGAAAATTAAAAAGAAATTTTTTTTTTAAATTTTTGAAAACTAAAAAAATTTTTTTTTTTCATTATTAAAAATAAATACTAAATGTATTACATATTTTCAAATTTATATAAATAATAAAATATTATTTACTGTATAAGCTTGCAGAAGTTTCCAGAGAGCTAGGAAACCAAAATCCGTTAAAAGCTTTTGGCCTTCGGTAGATGAAAATGAAATTTTGCGGTTTTTGGCACAATGCTGTTGACATATTTTACTTACAATTTGAAATACATTTTGATAGTTCAATTCATTCAAATGTTTTACAATAGTCAACATTGCTAGACAACTCAATGACACACACACATACACAGATGCACACATACATATATATTTACATAAGAAAAATAGTTAGAAAATATTTTAAAATAGTTTGAATTTTGTTTTTTTTGTGAGCATTTAAATTGAAATAAAAATGTAATTTTAATATTTTGTCTTTTTAGGCATTTTATTTTATTTATTTGTTTTATATGAAATTAATAAATATTATTTACTTTTCCAATGTTCAAGCATAAATTGTGCTTTTACGGTAAATACACGAAATAAACTAAATGTATAAAGAAAATGTTTATTTATTTTTCATGTTTATTATTGTATTTTAAGATTGTTCATTTAACTGTTTGTCCAACATAACCTGAATTCTCATGTATATGTGCCATAAAAGCAGTTTACCACAAATAGATACACGCACACACACACAGAGACACATGCACATATACATTCTCTTATGGTTACATATATATATATATATTTATTCTCGTATATTTGCATAAACGTCTCGTCTCGGCATTTCTAAATGAATTTATTACAGAACTTTGTCGACGCGGCCTATGGCAAATTCATATGTAAATTTTATTTAACCAGACGAAAATTGAATGGGTCTATTCTCTCTCTCTCTCGCTCTCTCTCTCTCTCTTGCACACTCTTCTTCTTCCTTGCTCTCTTTCCATCTTTTTTGTGTATGCTGCAAAGTGGCAAATATGCTTGATAGTATCAAGAAACTTGTGCAGGTTAATTACCAAGAAATTTACATATTCTCTCTGTGTGGCAAGCACAGTTTTGTTGGCTAAGCCAGCAAAAGAAAATATCTTTTATATATTTTCAAATTTCATTCATTTATAATATAATTTTGCATAAATAATTGACAATTGAAGATTACACGGAATATAGAGTTTGCATTTTAAGCTTATAGCTTAGAATATTTAATTTATTATTTATGAAAAAATAATGAGATCAAATAATTAGATCTAAAAACATTTAAAATTTCACTTCAAATTGACAGTTGAAATAAGAAAAGTTTTCAAAATATTTTAAAAATATATTTAAAAAAAAAAAAAAATTACATAAAATATTTAATATCAGAAAAGTTACTAAAATATTAATATAAAATTTAAAAAAAAAAAAATTTATTTTATTGAAAATTTCTTTTACATTTGCCACTCCAAAAAACTTAAAAAAAAAAATTATTTAAATTTTTTAATATCAGAAATAATCAGAAAAGTTACTAAAATATTAATATAAAATTAAAAAAAAAAAATTATTTTATTAAAAATTTATTTACATTTGGCACTCCAAAAATTAAAATTTTTTAATATCAGAAATAATCAAAAAAGTTATTAAAATATTAATATAAAATTAAAAAAAAAACATTTTTTCAAAAAGTTTAAAAAAAAAATTTATTCCAAATGTATAAAAATAAATTCCAGATATTTATCTAACATTTTAATTTTTTTATTCTAATAAAAAGAAAAAAATCTGCATTATAATTTTATACAAATTTAAAAAATAATTCAAATAATTCAAAAAATAAATTCAAAATATTTTATTGATTGTTTACAGCGTATTGAGGTCAGGAACTGTTTAATATAGTCATGAAATGCATACATTTAAGAGTCTAAGGCAGTTACACACACACAAGCACACACAAAATTATTTCACATTTGCATCTCGAAAAGAGAAAAGTTTTTCTTATTCTACTTAGTTTTTATTAAAAAAAAAAAAAATTTTTTTTTTTATTTTTATCTGACATTTGATGCAGCACGTTTCGTTGCCATTCCATTTTCTTCTTGGCCAATCAAAATGCTGCATATTTATAAGCCAGATTTCTCATGAAAATTTATGTTTGCCATGGCAACACACACACACACAAATACACACAGAGACACACACACACACGAGTAGAGTAGAATGGCTTGACATTTTTTAGTTCGCATTTCTTATCAATTTTTTTGGTTATATGTAATATGTGTGTGTTGCAGCTGCGCTTATCGCTTTGTTGCCACGCCTCCCAGCAACCAAATGCCACAAACATTGCATTTGCACAGACACACACACATACAAACACAAACACATACACAGACAGATACAGTTACAGATACTGACTCTACACATATGGCAGTTACAAAATGCAGTATTCCCTCTACTGTTTTTTTCTCTTTGGCAATCTCTTTGCCGCCTACTCTTTGCGCTTAGTTCTTCTACTTTTTACTCGTACTCGTATGCTATGCTTTTTGGCTCGCCTGGCCAACTATTTTGCATATTCATTTCATGAAATTTCAAATTTATTCGATGTTGTCTCATGTGCCTCATGGTGTTTTTTGGTCAACCCCAAACCTATGCATATTTCCCAACAGCCCAACACCTGCCCAGTCACCTGTGTAAATTAAAAAAAAAATAAAAATATATTACAGTAGTTCTTATCTTTCTCTCTCTCTCTCTTTCTCTCTTTATAATATATTTTACAGATTTCCCATGCAGTATATTGGCACTTTTTGTTACCGATATCAGTGTGCCGGAAATTGTAGATTTTCGAGATAATGTCACGCTATCATGCAGTTATGATATGAGTGGCCATACATTGAATTCTGTCAAATGGTATAAGGATGGACTTGAATTCTTTAGGTAAATCTAAACTCAATCTTTGCTCAACATATACATTTACTTAAATTTTATTAAACATTTTCATAGATATTCGCCACTGATGCGTCCAGTATATTTAACATTTCCTGTTGCCGGCATACAAGTATTAGATGGTAAATATTTTTGCAATGAATCTACGTGTCGCGTTGAATTAAGTTTATTGGGCGCCAAATCGACGGGTAATTTTAAGTGTGAAGTTAGCGGCGATGCGCCACACTTTAAGCTTGCTGCCAAGGAGGACAATATGACGGTGGCAGGTGCGTTGCACAAACACATTTAGCATACACTATGTTGCACTTAACTCATTAAAACGCTAATTTGTATCGTTTTGTACACGTAATGCCCACAGCTTTGCCACAAAGTGATCCACTAATCGAGAGCTTCAACTCAATGTATCGCATGGAAGAGTTTCTTAGTGCCACCTGCTCATCGGACTACTCTAGTTTGCCCACAAAGCTCACTTGGTATATTAATGGGGAGCAGGTAAGTGAAGAGAAAGAGAATGCTGGCGACTTTCAAGTTACCGCAGTATAGTATTTCGGTCACTTTCTCTCTCCCTCCCACACTCTTTTACTTGCAGCCAATGCTTGGAGAATTGCAACCAACTATAGATACGAGTATACCAGCACATGATTATATACTACGACGTCAGCGACTGCAGGTACATTTCTATCTGCAGGGACAACGTTTCTATCAAGCTGGCAAGATACTTGAGCTTAAGTGCGTTGCGGAAATTGAGAATTATCCGGAATTGCGACGCGAAACGTCGCTCAGTGCGGCACTCACGCAATTTGATAATTTGAACAATCAAATGTTGAGGCATCCGGGCTCAAGTAAGTATCTCAAAGATACACACATATATACATTTATATAGATATCCTTATATTGCTTGCAATATTAACTTTTTTATTTGTCTTTTCATTTTGTCTATCTTACATTTGCAGCCTCAGGTGCAGCCGCAAAGGAGCATAGAAGTTGCTTCATGACAAGGACATGTCTAATCTCCGGTTTCTTTGTGATAATTCAGCTTTGCTTCTTGCTGCAACGTCAATCATGAGCAGCAATATGGCACTTGGCAACTATGGCAACTGTGGCAATTGTGGCAACATTGGTAACTTTGGCAACTATATCAACATATTAGTTAGTTAGTTAGAATAACGATAGTGAGGCCTACTAATGATAAGATAGCAAACAGTATTGATTACTGATTACTGTCAATCGTTTATAAATTATCATTTGTATATAATTATCATCAACATCATCATCATCATGATCATCATGAATAACATCAGCTAGATAAAAGTGCCAATTGAAATGTGGCACATTAAATGCAGCAAGTATATTATAATATTCAACTTATAATTAAGTGTACAAGTCTTAGAGATAAATGCATTTCCCTTGAATGTAATTCAATTTCAGTTTCAATTTTCAATAATTTTTTTTACATCATCTACAGGGGGAAAGAAATATAATTATTAAATGAAATGCAGTTAAAAAAATTTATTTAGCTTTAATTTATGTTAGCAAAAGTGCATTATAATCTTTTATTAGTCCAATGAAATTTTATTATTTTCTAAATTGAATTTAGCTTTCAACAAAATTATCTATGAACATTTAATGGGTGCAATTTTTGTATGCAATTCTTTTTTTTTTTTAGGGCATCAAGTAGTAGTCGCTTCTCAGGGAAGCCAAAAATTTTATATTCTCAGTGCATGTCTTTAATTCAATTATAATTGCAAATATAAATACCCAAAAAAATAAATAAATAAATAAAAGAAATGAATACTCAAATACTCGGCTACAATTAAAAAAAAACTGCACTTGAAACATGTGAAAACTGAATATGTAAGTAAAACTGTTCAATTTTTTTTTTGCTACTCACTAGCAATAATAATAATTCACATAATACATTTGATGCAACAAACACGAATTTTTAATGTACATGTAAACAATTTCAAAATTATATAATAAATGCAATACATACACACACACACATATACAATCACACAGACAGACATATACATTTTTATGCACAATTTATAAAAAAAAAAAACTAAAAATTTACGACATTAAATGTTAACTGTGAAATATGCAAATGTTGTAAAAGGCAAAGAATATGAAAAATAAATAAGAATGAATATGAGATATAAAGAATGTCGATGAAAATTTGTATAGTTTAGTTTAAATAGAAAACTGTAAATACAATTTTAAACATTAAACTATAAATCGAGCATTAAGTGATAATATTAAGCAGCATCAGCAATAATGAGATATAAAGAATGTCGATGATTTAATGTGCTACTAGTTATAGCTTTAAATAGAAAACTGTAAATACAATTTTAAAATACATTAAACTAATAAAAGCGAGACGATATGAAGTGAAATGTATTTCAGTTTCAGAACAACTCTTAGCAAAAATAATAAACATAATTCATATTAATAAGGTGCTACTAGAAATAGCAATAAAAGAAACACTGCAACAGAATCAATAATAAATGCAAATACTTAAATTGAAGTGCCAAGAGACAAAAGTCCGATGACGATCATGAATAAAACTCGCGTTGGAATCTAAAATCAGAATTTAAGACACAACTGCGTAATAAAATAAAAAACAGTATAATAAAAATTGAAAATTGAAAGAGAGAACAAAAGAAATTTGCTTTAAGAAACACTGCAACTCGATATCTAATAATAAAAAAAATTGCAAAGGTAAACTTAAATTGACAGTCGGGCACTTGTTAAGCACTTTTTGTTATTCAATATGCAGATGAAAAACAAAATCAAAATAAAACTGAACGCGCGTTGGAATCTAATACTGCGAGTATATATAACTTTATACACAATGAGTATATAACATATATATATAGTATATATATATATATATGATAAATATGCTAAAGAGAGATATAAAGATAATTTGCTTTAACTAAACATTGAATACACATACGAATATATACTGGCAAAATACATACGTATGCATTGGTTCGCCTATATTCAGTCGGGCATCTTTTGGTTAGTGCACTTGTTGTTATTTCAATATGCAATTTTTATATTAATATAAAAGCTTCTTCTTTTCATATTTTATTACTCATTGTGCTTTAAATTTTTATTTTAGAATAAAATCCAAACGCAGAAAAAGTAATATGCTTCGTTTTGTTGTGCGTCTGTGTGTTTGTCTTCTTGTTTTTCGCCCGCCTTCAATCTGTCGCACAGTTATTTAATTCTCGCAAATATTATTCAACAATTGATTGCCATGTTTGCTGTGTTTTCTTTTCACATTTCATTTGTTCTGCAGACAAATTATAAATAATAAAAAAAATTTACGACATAAATAATTAAATGAATTTTATTTTTGCTATGTAGCTGTAAAAGTTGTTCTTTTTTGGTACAAGGTGAAACTACATTTATAGCGCTAATCTGTGAAATTACAGACAGACAATTTGACGTTTCGCCTTGCATTTTGTGCATGTTATTCAATCTCATTTATGGGCGTGGCTCTAGTGAGCAACCATGTGCAATATGAATGGTCAATTTGCATTCATTACGTTTGCACTGACTGCTGCTTAATATTTCACATAATAATGCAATTACAGAAAATTATTTATGTGGTAAATGTTTTTTATTGTTTTTACAGTTTGTCTGCATTTCAAACTGAAACGTGAAAATACAAATTTTCATGGACATAAATCTGTTGATATCTCATATTGCGAGTCTTATTTAACTGTGCGACAGATTGTTGGCGGGCGTAAAAAAAGAAGAAAAACACACATTCGCACATCTTCACGAAGCATATTACTTTTTATTTGTCTGTATTTTATTTTAGTTTTATTTATTGTTTGCTTTTTGTTTATGTATTTGTCTGATGCTGTGATAGTAATATGTAATATGTGTGTGTGTGATATGTCAAGTTCGCATCCTAAAGATGTGCGATATGAATTTAGGCGAATCAATGCTTACGTATGTACTTTGCCAGTAATATTCGTGTTTGTATGCATCTTAATGTATTACATGTGATATTTATATATATATTTAGCATAGTGAGTAGCATATATATATATATATATATGTGATATCTAGTATATATACAGTTACATATACTCGCAGTATTATCTCTTTATGCCTTCAAGTGCTATTTTGATTTTGTTTTTAATTGCATATTGCATAACGAAAAGTGATTTGCAAGTGCCCGACTGTCTTTTGTTTACCTTTTCAATTTATTTTTTTGGGTATTTATATTTGCGAGTTACAATGTTTGAATTAAAGCACATGTCTTTTTTCTCGCGTTCAATTTTCAATTTTTGGCTTCCCTGTGTTTAGCGTACTACTCACTTGATGCCCTAAATTTTTATTTTAGATTCCAACGCGAGTTTTTTTTTTGCATGTCATCTGAATTTTGTCTCCTGGCACTTCAATGTTCAGTAGTTGCATTTATTATTGATTCTGATTGCTGTGTTTCAATTTTGTTTTTTTTTTTGTTCTCCTTATTGGACTTTTAATATGTTTTTTTTTTTAATGCAGTTGTTGCTTAAACTGAAATACATTTATTCATAGCGTATGGCTTTTATTTTTTTTTCTGCATTTTCTTATTTTATTTAATTTTATTTCTTGCTCCCCCTAGTAGCACGATGTAAATATGAATTATTTTATTATTTTTGCTGATGCTGCTTAATACTGCACTTAATGCTCGATTTACAGTTCAAGGGTTAAAATTGTATTTACAGTTTTCTATTTAAACTAAACTATACGACTTGTCATCGACATTCTTTATATCTCATATTCAGTCTGATTTATTTTTCATATTCTTGCTGCCTTTTACAACATGTGCCACATTTCACAGTTGGCACTTAATGTCGTAAATCTTTAGCTGTTGTTTTTCATGAATTGATGCATGATGATGTATGATGTCTGTCTGTGTGATTGTATACGTGTGATAGTGTGTATGTATCGCATTGACTAGATAATCTTGTAATCGTTTACATGTACATGAAAAATTCGTGCTTTGTTGCATCAAATGTAGTAGGCCTGCACTATCGTTATTGCTAGTGAGTAGCTAACTAATATGTTGATACAGTTGTACTTACATATTCAGTTTCCACATGTTGCCAGTGCAGTTTGCCTTTACAGTGTAGCCGAGTAGTTGCCAAGTAGCCATTTCTGCTGCTCATGTATTGACGTTTTTGCGGCATGTATATTTGCAATTAGCTGAATTGAATCTCAAAGACATGCACGGAGAATATAGACATGTCCTTGGCTTCCCTGAGAAGCGACTACTACTTGATGCCCTCAAAAAAAAAAGTATTGCGGACAAAAATTGCACCCATGAAAGGTTCATAGCATAATTTTGTATGATAGACTAAATGCAATTTAGACAAATAATAAAAGTTCATATGGACTAAGCAAAGATTATAAGGCACTTTTGCTATCATAAATTAAAGCTATATAAATGTGTGTAACTGCATTTGAGTTAATACTTATATTTCTTGCGCCCTGTAGATGCCGTCAACATAATTGATTGTTCATTGAAACTGAAATTGCATTACATTGCAAGGGAGATGCCGCTATCTCGAAGACTTGTACACGTAATTCGCAGTCGCATATTCCGGATATACTTGCTGCATTTAATGTGCCGCATTTCACTTGGCACTTTTATCTAGCTGATGTTATTCATGATGCCAGCTTGATGATGATGACGTTGATGCTCCTGCAGATAGAAATGATACCTGCTAGTCGCTTGACAGTCGTCAGTATATCAATCACTGTTTGCTAGCGTATCACTCGTAGGCCTCACTATCGTTGGTTGCTAACTTACTCACTAATATGCTGATATGGCTGCCAAAGTTACCAGAGTGTGGGCACAAGGGCCAGAGTTGCCATAGTTGACCGAAGTGCCATACTGCGGCTCATGACTTGAACGTTGCAGCCAGAAGCATAGCTGCATTATCTCTTCGAAACCGGAGATTAGCCATGCTCCCTGTCATGAAGCATACTTCTAGTGCGCCTTTGCGGCTGCAACCTAGAGGCTGCAAATGTCCGATGAGACAGGATGGCACTAAGACAACTCTTCCAGATGCGATACATTGCAAGCAATATGAAGGCTCTCGATATAGATGGATCACTTTGTGTGCATAGCTGTGGGCTACTTACGTGTAGCCCGGACGCCTACAACATTTGAGCGTTCAAATTATCAAATTGCGTGAAGTGCCGCACTGAGCGACGTTTCGCGTCGCAATTCCGGATAAGTCTCAATGTCCGCAACGCACCTAAGCTCACCGTCATCTTGTCCTGCTTGGCAGCAACGTTGTCCCTGCAGATAGAAGTGTGGCTGCAGTCGCTGACGTCGTAGTACTATCATCACTGTGCTGGTATACCCGTATCGATAGTTGGCTGCCCAATAATCTCCAATGCATCGGCTGACACGTAAAAGAGTGTGGGAGGGCAGAGAGAATAGTGACCGAAATACTATACTGCGGTAACTTGTAAGTCGCCGGCATTCTCTTTCGCGTCACTTACCTGCTCCCCATTAATATACCTAGTGACGCTTCTGTGGGCGAACTAGCGTAGTCCGATGAGCAGGTGGCACTAAGAAACTCTTCCATGCGATACATGTAGATGTTGAAGCTCTCGATTGAGTGGAGCACTTTGCGGCTAAAGACTGTGGGCATTACGTGTACAAAACGATCCTTATTAGCGTTTGACTGAGTTAAGTGCAACATAGTGTATGGCTCACTGCGTTTCGTGCAACTGCACCTGCCAGCGTGACATTGTCCTCCTTGGCAGCAAGCTTACAAGTGTGGCGGCATCGCCGCTATCGGTCACACTTAAAATTACCCGTCGATTTGGCGCCCAATATACTGCATGCAACGCGACACGTAGATTCATTGCTAAAATATATTACCATCTAATACTTGTATGCCGGCAAGAGAGAGAGATGTGAAAGATACTGGACGCATCAGTGGCGAATATCTTTGTATTTGTTTTTTAAAATTTACGTACAGGTGATCTGTTGAGCAAAGAGTGAGTTGGGCTGTTGGCGAAAGAATGCAAGTCCAGGCTTATGGCGGTTGACCAGAATTCACCATGTATGGCACACTGAGATCATACACTCGCATGATAGCGTGACATTATCATCGAAAATCGACAATTTCCGGCACACTGAGTATCGGTCACAAAGGCGTGCCAATATAGCATAGCATGGGAGATACGAGTAAAATAGTAGTAGAACTAGAGCGCAAAGAGTAGGCGGCAGAGAGATTGCCAAAGAGAAGAACTACTGTAGAGGGATATTCTGCATTTTGTTTTTAACTGCCACAGGTGACTAGAGGCAGGTGTCTGGAGCTGTATGGGTCATGTGCATAGTGTTTGGGGTTGTCCATGTGACACCATGTGTGCTCATGTGACAACATGCGAATGAATTTGAAATGGCATGAAATGGATATGCAAAATAGTTGGCCAGGCGTGGCAACAAAGCATAGCATACGAGTACGCAGTCAAAAGTAGCAGAACTAAGCGCACAGAGTAGGCGGCATAGAGATTGCCAAAGAGAAATTGACAGTAGAGGGAATACTGCATTTTGTAACTGCCATATGTGCAGAGCCAGTATCTGTAACTGTATCTGTCTGTGTATGTGTTTGTGTTTGTCTGTGTGTGTGTCTGTGCAAATGCAATGTTTGTGGCATTTGGTTGCTGGGAGGCGTGGCAACAAAGCGATAAGCGCAGCTGCAACACACACATATTACATATAACCAAAAAAATTGATAAGAAATGCGAACTAAAAAATGTCAAGCCATTCTACTCTACTCGTGTGTGTGTGTGTCTCTGTGTGTATTTGTGTGTGTGTGTGTTGCCATGGCAAACATAAATTTTCATGAGAAATCTGGCTTATAAATATGCAGCATTTTGATTGGCCAAGAAGAAAATGGAATGGCAACGAAACGTGCTGCATCAAATGTCAGATAAAAATAAAAAAAAAAATTTTTTTTTTTTTTAATAAAAACTAAGTAGAATAAGAAAAACTTTTCTCTTTTCGAGATGCAAATGTGAAATAATTTTGTGTGTGCTTGTGTGTGTGTAACTGCCTTAGACTCTTAAATGTATGCATTTCATGACTATATTAAACAGTTCCTGACCTCAATACGCTGTAAACAATCAATAAAATATTTTGAATTTATTTTTTGAATTATTTGAATTATTTTTTAAATTTGTATAAAATTATAATGCAGATTTTTTTCTTTTTATTAGAATAAAAAAATTAAAATGTTAGATAAATATCTGGAATTTATTTTTATACATTTGGAATAAATTTTTTTTTTAAACTTTTTGAAGTGCCAAATGCAAAAGAAATTTTAAATAAAATAAATGTTTTTTTTTTTAATTTTATATTAATATTTTAATAACTTTTTTGATTATTTCTGATATTAAAAAATTTTAATTTTTGGAGTGCCAAATGTAAATAAATTTTTAATAAAATAATTTTTTTTTTTTTAATTTTATATTAATATTTTAGTAACTTTTTCTGATTATTTCTGATATTAAAAAATTTAAATAATTTTTTTTTTTTTAAGTATTTTTGGAGTGCCAAATGCAAAAGAAATTTTCAATAAAATAAATTTGTTTTGATTTAAATTTTATATTAATATTTTAGTAACTTTTCTGATATTAAATATTTTATGTAAATTTTTTTATAATGTTTAAATATATTTTTAAAATATTTTGAGAACTTTTCTTATTTCAACTGTCAATTCGAAGTGAAATTTTAAATGTTTTCAGATCTAATTATTTGATCTCATTATTTTTTCATAAATAATAAATTAAATATTCTAAGCTATAAGCTTAAAATGCAAACTCTATATTCCGTGTAATCTTCAATTGTCAATTATTTATGCAAAATTATATTATAAATGAATGAAATTTGAAAATATATATAAAAGATATTTTCTTTTGCTGGCTTAGCCAACAAAACTGTGCTTGCCACACAGAGAGAATATGTAAATTTCTTGGTAATTAACCTGCACAAGTTTCTTGATACTATCAAGCATATTTGCCACTTTGCAGCACACACAAAAAAGATGGAAAGAGAGCAAGGAAGAAGAAGAGTGTGCAAGAGAGAGAGAGAGAGAGAGTAGACCCATTCAATTTTCGTCTGGTTAAATAAAATTTACATATGAATTTGCCATAGGCCGCGTCGACAAAGTTCTGTAATAAATTCATTTAGAAATGCCGAGACGAGACGTTTATGCAAATATACGAGAATAAATATATATATATATATGTAACCATAAGAGAATGTATATGTGCATGTGTCTCTGTGTGTGTGTGCGTGTATCTATTTGTGGTAAACTGCTTTTATGGCACATATACATGAGAATTCAGGTTATGTTGGACAAACAGTTAAATGAACAATCTTAAAATACAATAATAAACATGAAAAATAAATAAACATTTTCTTTATACATTTAGTTTATTTCGTGTATTTACCGTAAAAGCACAATTTATGCTTGAACATTGGAAAAGTAAATAATATTTATTAATTTCATATAAAACAAATAAATAAAATAAAATGCCTAAAAAGACAAAATATTAAAATTACATTTTTATTTCAATTTAAATGCTCACAAAAAAAACAAAATTCAAACTATTTTAAAATATTTTCTAACTATTTTTCTTATGTAAATATATATGTATGTGTGCATCTGTGTATGTGTGTGTGTCATTGAGTTGTCTAGCAATGTTGACTATTGTAAAACATTTGAATGAATTGAACTATCAAAATGTATTTCAAATTGTAAGTAAAATATGTCAACAGCATTGTGCCAAAAACCGCAAAATTTCATTTTCATCTACCGAAGGCCAAAAGCTTTTAACGGATTTTGGTTTCCTAGCTCTCTGGAAACTTCTGCAAGCTTATACAGTAAATAATATTTTATTATTTATATAAATTTGAAAATATGTAATACATTTAGTATTTATTTTTAATAATGAAAAAAAAAAATTTTTTTAGTTTTCAAAAATTTAAAAAAAAAATTTCTTTTTAATTTTCAAAAAATATCAAAAAAAAATTTTTTTTCTTTTAGTTTTCAAAAATTATTGAAAAAAATTTTTTTTTCGGTTTCCATAATTTTTTTTCAAGTGTTTTTTTCAAACTAAAAATAAATTGTAATTTATAATAATTTTATCAATTTTTTTTTAGAATTTATTTTAAACAATTTACAAAATTTACCAAAAAAAGTTTTTAGTAACTTTCAGCACAACATTTAAATGTAAACTTCAAATCCTTAGCTAATGTAACTAATATCAAACACTTGATGCTAAAAATTATACTAAATATTTAACAAAAAGACAAAAGTTTGTAAACTAATTTTCAACTTGTCGAGCAAAATTTGTTGCCAGTTTTCTAATCAAATTAAACAATAAAAAAAAACTTTTCAGACACAATATAAAAAAATGTAGCATAATTGTAAAGAAATTATAAAGAAATTAAGAGATAGAGTATTAAATGTTCGTTTATTATTTTTTTTTTGTTTTTTTTTTTAAGCACTTTAGGTAATTGCATTTTAGTTAACTTGTGGCACACAAATGAGAAAAACCGCATTTGAAAAATGAAATTCAACATTTGGTTTGAACTTTAATGTTGTTGTTTGTCGTTCTTGTTGTTGTTGTTTTTGTTGTTATTGTTTGTTATTATTGCTGCTGCTATTGATGTTGTTGATGTTGATGTTGTTCTTGCATTTAGACAGCGAAATGGCAGCTCATTTAATGCGCTGCAAATTAATTGCTCCATGGCCATTGGCAATTTATATGCCGCAGGCGATGGAAATGAAAATGGCAAGGGGTAGGGGAATGAGAAGGAGCTGCCTTTGGCTGGCTGCCTAATTGCGAACATTTCCGAAATACAATTTAACTTTAAACTGCACTCAAGCTGTGCTGCTGCTGCTGCTGCTACTTGCAGCAGTAGTAGCAGTAGCAGTAGCAGTAGCAGTAGCAGTAGCAGTTGCAAAAAGTTGCAGCAGCACAAATTACCAAGTGCCAAAAGGCAGCATCAGCATCAGCATCAAAAGCAAACTGTAAAATGAAAATGAAAATGAAAATGAATGAGAGGAAAGTGCAATGGCAATGGCGAAAACAGCAGAAGCAACGGCAACTTGAAGTGAAACTACAGCAGCAATTGCATGTGCAGGCAGTGCAAAATTATGGGAAAAGTCATTAAAAGTGCAAGCAGGCACGAATGCCATCTTCAACTGCTCAATGTAGCCTAGACAAAGGCCCAATGCAATTGTAGTTGAACTATTTGAAGCATTTGCCAGCATCAGCTGCTGGTCAAGCGGCGAAAAAAAAAAACTTTTGTCAATATTGATTTGCGGTTAAACTGAAGGCAAATAGAGCAGCAAATATAGCAGCAGACAGCAAAAGATCACAATGAAAGAAAGTAAATGTGTGTAAAGACAAAGAGAGAGAGAGAGAGAATGGCAGAGAGATAGATAGATGAAATGAGCAGAAATTAATCTGTTGGCAAACGGATGTGAAAACATTTAACAATCAATTTGAAACAAAAAGCGATTTGCTTGCACATAACACGTATACGCCACGTGCTGCCACAACAATTTACTGACTGGCAAAAATTTTTAAGCTGCTTATGCTACATTTACAGCCATGCAACATGCAACATGCAATAGCACAAAAAAAAAAACTCTAATTGAGACTATGTAAGGTCAGTTTACCAAAGGGGTCGGAGGAGCAAGGATTTTGGTAAAAGGGAAAAATTTCAAACATTTTATTCACTTACCAATTAAAGTGCATGAGAAGAAGAAGAGCAGACAGGCGTAATCCATGTTTTTTTTCTTGTTGCTGTTGTTGTTGTTGTTGTATTTGAATTTATTTTATTTTGTTTGTTAGCTGGCAAAAATTGTTTCAATAAAATTAATTGATATGTCGTTGCAGACGTCGCTCTTGTTGTTCCTCTTGTTGTTCTATCAGTTGTTTTTCTTGTTGTTGTTGTTGCTGTTGTTGTCACTACACAGTAGAAAAAATATATATATATATATATATATATATATATATATGTTGTTTATATTCTTGCTTTAGTTATTTATTATTATTTTGCAGGCATCTGCAGTGCCAGAACGAGAACGAAAGCGAGAGAGAGGGAGAGAGAAATAGTTGTGTGTCGAGCGTAGATTGTTTAATATTTCAATAGCAATTGTTGTCACAAAGGCCACATAGTATCGAGTAGCTTGGAGCCAAGTTAAATGATGATAAGGGAAGCTATAGTACTATATAGTATAGTTTCCTATCGTTGTTGTTTGCCATGAGATTGAATTTTGGCAACTGAAGCTTTGTAGTTGTTCAATGGCAACAAAATTAATTGAATGCAGCGTCAAAGGCAAGCACAACAGATAGACAGTGAGAGAGAGAGAGAGAGAGAGAGAGAGAGTGAGTGAAAAGGCAAACTAATATAAAAACAAAATACTATACGAATAAAACATAAAAACAGTTGCAAAACTCATGCAGACACACAGCAAGTTCAAAGGATACGCTCAGCGTTTGCTGCTGCTGCTGCTGCTGTCGTTATAAATAAATAACAAACATTTGAAGCAAAATAAAAGAAAGCAGGAAAGTATAAGAAGAAGAAGAAGAAGTAGAAGTAGAAGAAGCAAAAGCAGAAGCACCAAGTGCCGTTCATATAAAACAGAAAGCAAACTGGCCATGGAAATGCTAAAGTGAGTGTAGAAAATGGCAAATGGAGCAAATGCTAAAATGAAGGAAATGCTGAACTGCTGAGAGGGAAATGCTGAAATGCTAAAATGGAGATGGAGATGGAGATGGAGAAAGCCAAAAAAAAAAAAAAAAAAAGGGAAAGCACAAACAGACGACATCAAAACAGGAAATAAGGGCGCTTGGCTAGCTGGGCGTGGTACTTTCTACCATTGACTCTGTCGCTACACGTTTCTATGTGCTGCTGCTGCTGTTGTTGTTATTGTTGTTGTTATTGTTGTTATTGTTGTGTCTGTGTTTGTTACGTTTGCCAACTTAAATAATTTAAATGGCAAAATTCATGCGAATTCATGTGTTTAATATTTGAGAATGCTTTCACTCAGCATTCACTTCTTTTCCCTCTCTTTCTCTCTCTTTCTCTCACATAGCACGCTGCCTACAAATAAACAAGCGAAATCTTTGTTTATCTTACAATTTGGACTTAACGGTTAAGCACACGACGGAAACGGAAATTCCGCGCTCAATTAATCAGTTTATCCGGCGACTTTCTAATTTCATAGCTATTCATTTTGTTCACTTTCTTTAGTTTTTTTCTTTTTTTTTATTATTTTTAATTGATAATTCAATTTTTTTTTATGCACTTTTTTTTATTTATTTAATTTTTTTTTATTATTTTTATAAATTTTTTTTTGGTTTTTGTCACAACGTAGAATTTTACTCGCACAGCGCAAAGTATCGGACTGTATCTCCGCACGGTTTCAAGTTTACGAACTAACTGAAGCTGCAGCCATAGCGCGAGATACACGCAGCGTCGTCAGCATCGTTGTCGACGTCGTCGTTGTCGTCTTTGGCGTCCTAATCGTCGTCATCGTCCTCATCGTCGTCATCGTCCTCATCGTCGTCGTCGTCGTCGTTATCGTTGATATTCTCGTGGTGCTCGTTAACATGCTGGCAGCGACGTTGACGTCTTGCTCGTGTAATTGTAATGCTGCTACCAATCACTCTCTCGCTCTCTCTCTCTTGCGCTCTCTCTTTCATTTACTCACATGCCTTTTGCGCGCTCTCTCAGCATCAGCAGAATTACACGAATACTTTGGTCCATTACAGCAATAGGCAGACAGACAGACACCGAGACAGAGAGAGAGAGAGTTAAAGAGAGCGCGACAGGATTTGTAGCTTTGTAGTCGACTGTTAACTAACAGCAAATGTTATTAACAGTCACAGCAGCTGTCAACTGTTAGCTATTAGCATTAACAGCAGCCGCTGCTTGCTGCGCTCTGTTAATGCTAAGCACAAGCTGTCAACTGTTAACAGCAGGCAATGCTTGCTGCGCTCTGTTAATGCTAAGCGCAAGCTGTCAACTGTTAACAGAAGCCGCTGCTTGCTGCGCTCTGTTAATGCTAAGCACAAGCTGTCAACTGTTAACAGCAGCCGCTGCTTGCTGCGCTCTGTTAATGCTAAGCACAAGCTTTTGTGTTAAGCTAATTGTAGTTATTAACATATTTATGAGCAAGTTTTGATGTTGTGTGATTTTTGCTGTTTTCTTTTTTGCATTTTATGCATTTAACACTCAGACAGCAGTTGGCAGTTTTGACTAACGGCAGCGTTTTTTTTAAGCGTTTGTTGCAGTTACAAATATGCGACAAGCAAGTGGCCAACAAATATTTCGCATAGTAGCGTAGGGTGTAAGAAGCGAAGTGTAGCTCAGCGTTGATGGCAACGAAGCCAGCGCAAAGTCATCTTATCATTTCATGAATAATGCAGGGATTTGTTAGGGACACATGACTGGAATTTTACGCAAAAGTTGTGATGATGTTGCCGATGCTACTGCTGCTACTGCTGCTACTTTTGCTGTTGCTGCTGTTACGCTAACCGCCAACACGCAGGCCAAAACTATGTTTTGTTGCTATTGTTGTTGTTGTTGTTGCTGTTGCCGTTGTTTGTTACACTATAACTGCACGTTGGTTAGCCTCAGTCACGCCCACACTAGCCATGCCCTCCCCCCCCCCACCACTACGCCCACTCTTGCAACAACTACTGTTACTTGGCCAGCTATACTAGGATGCGGCAATCAACAGAAAATTGCAGATTTTAAATTCAAAGCATTTTCATCGTAGTCGCTTTTAAGCTTACTCTTTCCTCTCTCTCTTTCTATCTCTCTCTCTCTCTCCCCTCTATATATTTGATGCTCCCTGGGCAACGCTTTTGGCTGTGTTGTCGACTGCAGTTGGCTGTGTGCGTGCATAAAGCAACTTAATTTCAACGAATAATTTCTGATGCTAAAAAATATGAATATTAAAACAAAAGCTGCAAACGTTGCGACTGCTGCGTCGACTGCAACGTGTTAACGTTTGTGCATATGCTGCTGCTGCTGCTGCTTTTACTTTTTTTGTATAATAAAGCGGAAGTAAGACTGCCATAAATGCCATTTCCGGCGCGTTGGGACAGACGTGTCGTAGCAGGTAACATCACTGCTGCTGTTGCTGCTTACTCACAAGGCTCAGCTACTTATTTGCTGCTTCCATCATTTCCTACATTTCATCTTTTTTTTTGTGCTCGCATCTACCACGCGAGTCACGTGACAACGTCAACTTTTTCCCAGCAACAGCAACGGCAACAAAAAAGTATAAGAAATTACACGTAAAAAGTGATGCTGCATGCAGCATTCAACGCCAGCTATATGTATACATACATACATATATACAGTATATATGTAAGCTGCTATAAGTTTAAGTTTAAATATAATTTTATATATATTTTTTTTCATTTTTAATTTTTATATTTACTTTGTGAATTGAAGTTGAGCTACAAATAAATCACAAATTTTGCGAATTCATAACTTAAAGTTTTACTTTATGACTTTTGTTTATAGCAAATACACTCACACATACATACACACACACACACACACACACACGCATATGCAATCATAGCAATATATTGTATAAATATTTCTACAAGTGCACAACACTGCGTATGCGCAACATTTGTAATGCACATACAGTAAAACTTTTCGCGGTTGCAGCATTCAAGTCAATAATTGATGCCTGAAAAAACATACAAGCTACTTCAACATGCAACTTTGTCAAGAATAAACCAAAAAAAAAAATAAATTTTTTAGAACTACCAAAAAAAAAAAAAATAAATAAAATAAATATGAAAAAAGAAAAAAAAAATTGAAATTTATTTGAAATTCAATTAAAAATTTTGCTTAAAATTTTATTCAATTTTTTTCATCAAATTTTTAAAAATCTTGAAGATTTATTTAGCTGTCAAATAAATTGACATATTTTATTATTTTACGGTAAATTATATAAACTATTTATAACATTTATCGATACATTTTACAGCCAAAATATATAAAAAATATTTTTAGCACAGGTTAAAAATATATGAAAATCAATTCCCTAAACAAGTTTGTGTCTGTCTGTGCGTCATTCTCAAAAAATAAAATAAATATGAAAAAGTAAAAAAAGAAAAAATAATAGAAATTTATTTGAAATTCATGTAAAAATTTGCTTAAAATTTTTTTCAATTTTTTTCTTCAAATTTTTAAACATCGTGAAGATTTATTTAGCTGTCAAATAAATTGACATATTTTATTATTTGACGCTAAATTATATAACATTTACAGTCAAATCTATTATCGATTAATTTCACGTGGAAAATACATAAAAAATATTTTATAAAAAAATATTTGTAGCACAGCTAAAAAAAAAAATATGAAAATCAATTCCCTAAACAAGTTTATGTCTGTCCGTGTGTCATTCTCAAAAAATAAAATTTAAAACGAATAAAAATTGTCAGCTGAATTCTTGCTGCTGCTGCTGCTGCTGCATGCCATGGCATGGCAAGTGAAATGAAGTTAGCGTAACACGTTACAAGTTACCCGCATCGCTCGACACCGTGTGCTGCTATGTGCTATGAGTTGCAGCATGCCATGCCACAACGTTGTATGTTGTTGCCTGTTTGGTCGTCGGGCTACCTTAATGAAAAACTAAATTGTCAATCAGCCATGAATTGAATGAAATGAAGTGTAAAATTACAATTTCATCCAATTTGCAATTAACCCAATGACAAGATACAATTTTTTTTTTCTTTAATTTTTTTTTCAATTTTTTTTTTATTATCTATTTTGTGAGTGTGTATTTTTTTTTTTTTTAATTTTTCGTGCGCTCGTTTTCAAATTATTCCAATGGAACGCACATGCAGTATCGTGTTGAGTGTTGGGCACTTTCACTCTGTGCCACAACAACAATAACAACAACAATGAGAACGAGAACGAGAACACTCTGTGGTTGCACAGACGACCGCTGACAACATGACAGCAAAGGAGAAGAGAAAAAGATGTGAAGGAGGCAGCATTTTTCTGTTGTAAGTTGCAAGGCAACCAAGTTACGGTTAGCTCCTTGCAACATGCTTTTGTACTCTCTCTCTGTCTCTTTCTCTTTGTCTCTTTGTCTCTTTCAACGTCTCACACTTCATAGCGATCTGCACAAGTTTAATTGCATCGGGAGCGTAACTAGTTAATGGATGAAATTGCAAATTGAAATGGTGACAAAGCAATTGGGGTCAAAAACTCCCCAACGAGGCAAAAGCGCTAATTACAAAACGGACAACGTTGCCAATGGGGTCACTTGGCAGTTACCTTTACCTTTGCTAGCCATAGACATACACACATACATTAAATACAACATAATAACAGCAATAACAACAATGACAATGAAGAGAACAACAAGTGCAACAAACATCTGTGAACAGTGTGAAATGTCAAAGTTGCAAATGCCAGTAAAAACATTTACAAATTGATTTTTCGTTTGCTGTGGCATGTTGCAAGCTCAAATAGCAATACATAGTATATAATATATAATATATATATATATATATATATTTATATATACTTGTACATAACTGTTATATATAAAACCGCAAAGCGAGAGTCAAACACACACACACACGCACACGCACACGCAGAGTGTGTGCAAATTGCTGTCAAATACATGCAACTAATGCATTGCAATTGCAATTTTTGGCACAATAATATAATGTCCATAATAAAATGAACATTTGCATGTTCATTTTTCGCTTCGACATAAACGCAAATAAATGATTCTAAAAATTCTTGTACATGTTGCTGCTGCAGTTGTGTTTTGTTGTTGCTGCTGCTACTGCTGCTGTTGCAGTCATTGCTGTCGGGAAATTAACATTTAACATTCAATGGTTAGTTATCGAGCATAAAAAAAAAAAAAAAATAATACACAAATGCAAAAATCTCTTTTAATACCTAAACAATTTTTATATTTTTTTTATGCCGTTTGCTGATGTTGCGTATACGCAATCCCACAATATTTAATACATATTAATTGCTATAGGCAATAGCTGCTATTTTTTTATGTTCCTTTTTTTGAGCACATCATTTTTTTTTTGCAATTTTATTGACTTTTTCGTAGAGCAAATTATTTGAATATGTTTAAAGTATTTTTTCATTAAGAAAAATATATTTTCATATTTGTTTTTTTTTTGTTATTTATTTTTTGTGGTTTTATTTTGTGTGAAAAACAATTTATTTTAATTAAAGATTTTGTATTGTTTTTTAGCATAACATAATTTTTTTTTTATGTGCATATTAATAACAAAAATTTGCTGATAAAAATTTACTGAATTTTATAGAAAATTGAGGAAAAAAATTTATATATAATTTTTTATATTTTTTTAAGCAAAAATAAATTTTTTTTAAAAATTATTAAATATTTCTAAAATGTATTTAAAATTAATAATTTGTGTCTAGTTAATTTTTAAATAAAATTTGTAAGTTTAAATAGAAAATAAAACAAGGAATAATTAGCAGCTGAAACTATACGCAAATGTAGCTTGAGAGTGAGAGAGAAAGAGAATGAAGCTCTATGGTTATGCGACAGTTAACTTTAACAAGCATCGCATTCATTAAAGACTGTTAACAAGCAGCAGCAACAGCAGCAACAACAGCAGCAGTAGCAGCAAATGGAGAAGCAGTGAAAATAAAAAAAAAATACCGAAATGACATAAAAATGAAAATCAAATGATGAACATGATGAACATTTCAATCAATCAGAGGTGTGAAAATTATACGAGCTGCGTGCAGAGGAAACGGAAATTGTAGCGCATTGTGTGTGCACTTGCCAATGCATTGAGTATGAGCATGGCATGTGCATGTATGTATGTATGTGTGTGTGTGTGTGTGTGTGTGTGTGTGATTGTATGGTTGGTGTGCATTGCAGGTGCTTTCAGTGTGTGCATGTTGTAAATGGCACTCGATTTCGATATTTCAATCAACGATGCGCGCAGTTTGTTAAGCTTTTTGCATATTTTATGCAATTTGAGCGACAGCATCACCGTCAGCTGGCCACAAAATAACTGCAGACACTGTAACTGCAGATAGATAACCACAAATATAACAACAACAAGAATAACAAATACATTGATTTTATTATTAGATATGTATGTCCGCATCATCAGTTGTTATCGTCATCGTTCTTCTAGTTTGTCTCTGCATCCTAGTTGTCGTCTCTTCAATACGTTGACGACATTAAATCATCGATCTACGGCAAGTACCTGTTAAGAGTCTTTGCCGCATTTTATTTTTCGGTCTACATTTCGTTTTACAGTTGGCCAAATGCCCAAAGCATAAGTATACGAAATTCACTATCATGCTATCTCTTTCTATCTATTGCCAGCTACATTTCTTGCACGCTCTCACACTCTCGCTGCCCTTTTTTTTTGGGGTCATGTTCAGTTTTCGCTTGTGCATATTTTGAATGCGCGCATTTCGATCACGTGATTGAGATTTTTACATTTAAAACGTGACTGAAATACATGTAAAAACATATACACAGACATATGTATGTGCAATATATATATATATATATATATATTTTGGCCAACTCTTCGTCACTTCAATGGCCTATAGAGTTCGCTGTGCCCAGAACCATTTTCGCCTTTCAACTTGCAATGAAATTTATTCAATACTCCTTCAATGATGTGTCCTGTGGCCAAGACCATGGGCTGGCTCACTGTTCCAAGTGTTTTCTTTATTTTTTTTCTTTTCTTTTATTATTATTTTTATGTGCTTCTCTCTTTCTCTCTCTCTCTGTCTTTTGCTCAATGATTTTGTATGCTTTCTTTTCTACTTCTTTTGCTTCTTCTCCTGCTCGTTCGCCTTCTGCTTTTACTTTTTTCTTTTTCTTTTTCAATCAACAACAAATGGCAAGTGTTAACTAGATTTAAATAATGCATTAGCCACCACAGCCAGTATAGACTGTACTGTGCTCTCTCTCTTTCTCTCTCTCTCTCTCTATTCTATCGTTACTCTAACGGATTCTATTCAATATTCAATCAATTGAATATTTCACGGCAACTTCGTGACATTCAAATGGGAGACAAAACTGCAACAAAATGCGACAACAATTGCACAACAATTTGCATTTTATTTATGCATTTCATATATACATTTTAATCCATTTTCATTTCTCTGCTTTTCTCTTTATATTTTTTTTTGCCATGTTTAATTGCATATTTAATTGGTCAGCTAATTTGTCTATTGTGTTGCAAGTTTTTAAATTATTTTGTTGACTTTCAGCTTGCTGTGAAAATTAAGATTACTTACTCAGCGTGAGAAATGAAGCGTTTGAAATCACAATTTAAACTAGTAATAAAAAAATATACACAATAACAATCAACTTTAATTAAAGCAATAAAGAGATAATAGCATAGCTTAACACACTGAGCGTATGAGCAATGCGCAATGTGTCGCAGATCTTAAATTCAATTATCGATAGCAGAAAGCGCGATATATTGTAAGCTTGTATTTTCGCGATGTGTTTAGCACAAGCATGGTGGGCAGCGATTGTAGTGATATGGCAACGCCAGCAGTTATCGATATCTTAAATGTTTGAAAAGCAAAATCAATTTTGAAATTTCATTACAAATAACTTCTAGGTAAAATTAATACAAATTTGTAAATATAAATAAAATAAATTATTATAAATTAATGAAAATAAAATTATATGTAATTTAAATAAATATAAATAAATATAAATGCATATAAATAAATATAAATAAATATAAATAAATATAAATAAATATAAATAAATATAAATAAATATAAATAAATATAAATAAATATAAATAAATATAAATAAATATAAATAAATATAAATAAATATAAATAAATATAAATAAATATAAATAAATATAAATAAATATAAATAAATATAAATAAATATAAATAAATATAAATAAATATAAATAAATATAAATAAATATAAATAAATATAAATAAATATAAATAAATATAAATAAATATAAATAAATATAAATAAATATAAATAAATATAAATAAATATAAATAAATATAAATAAATATAAATAAATATAAATAAATATAAATAAATATAAATAAATATAAATAAATATAAATAAATATAAATAAATATAAATAAATATAAATAAATATAAATAAATATAAATAAATATAAATAAATATAAATAAATATAAATAAATATAAATAAATATAAATAAATATAAATAAATATAAATAAATATAAATAAATATAAATAAATATAAATAAATATAAATAAATATAAATAAATATAAATAAATATAAATAAATATAAATAAATATAAATAAATATAAATAAATATAAATAAATATAAATAAATATAAATAAATATAAATAAATATAAATAAATATAAATAAATATAAATAAATATAAATAAATACAAATAAATATAAAAATAAATAATTTTATCAAATAATAGTTACAAATATTGAATATTGAATATTGAAATTTCGATATATTAAAATGCATGTAAATTAATTAAAATAAAATAAATAATGATAATAACTACAAAATTCAATTTCATTACATTAAATATAAATTAACACAAACTAAATTAATAAGTAAACTAAAAAATAAATGACAACAAAATGAAATTTTGCAACATTTAATTTCCCTGCAAAATTGAAATTTCCTCTATAAGAAATACACAAGAAATGTCTGTAAATATTAAATGAAATGCACATCTGAAAACAATTGTAAAACGATTAATTGACATTTATTTTCCACATCGTTACAAATTTTCCAATTATTATTTCGACTCACAAAATAGCTGTAAAATTTCAATTGAATTTTGAAAATTGTACCGACATACGCATAGTATATGTATATATAAACAAACGTATGTACATATAGTGTACACTGTACATATATAAATATGTATTTTCATTTCATTTGTATTGACATTATGAAATTTTTGGTATTTGTGAGAGAAATGCAGAACAATTTTACAAGCACTTCACTCAGTGAAGTGTGAAAACTGCAAGCCAATAAAAGGCATTTTACAGTACTAAGAGCATAAAACAAACTCAACAATTCAACAGATCGACATGTCGAGCAATTGCAACTGGAGACGAATGATCCTTCTAGGCATCAGATGGAAGCCAATTAATTGAAATTGAAATTGAAATTGGTTTTGTGTGGCCAACAAGTTGAAATTGACGATATACAAAACAACTTCAAAAATAAATGGCAATTGAGAAAGTTTTCTTTTTTCTTTTTCTACTTCATTTTTATTTTGTTTTATTTTCTGTTTTTCTTAAGCAGTTCACGCACTTGACAATTTACCAAAAGAAAGTTACAGCTAAATTTACAGTTGCAGTTAAAGTTTTAAAAGCACATGAATAACTTAAAATTAAATGAAACTAAAGAATTTTTAATACACTTTCATTAAACTAAAACTCTAAAAAAAAAGTGAAAAATAAAATTGTAAATGTAAATAAAAAAAAAAAAAAAAAAAAAAAAAAAAAAAAAAAAAAAAAAAAAAAAAAAAAAAAAAAAAAAAAAAAAAAAAAAAAAAAAAAAAAAAAAAAAAAAAAAAAAAAACAAGTAAGGAAGGCTACAGTCGGGTGCACCCGACAGTAAAATACCCTGTACCCTTATTTTATTTATTTATTTATTTAATATGTTTATACAAACAAACATACACATGTATTTATGTATGTACATATGTATGTATGTATATTGTTCGTAATACGTCATTCTGCGAACGGATCATTATCTTGTGCAAAGCAAAAACAATGTGTGATTTGCACTCTCCCACTCCAACCCTTTTCGAACAACAAATTTGACCGTTTGAAGTTGTATACAAACATACATACATATTCACTCTGATTAATATATATGTACTCGCACTCGCCTCGTTTACACTTGCTTGTCCTATTCTCTTTCGCTGTATGTGTGTTATGTATTTGCTTTCTGATCAGCATTCTCCCATCCTCTCCTTCCCTCATCCACAAGCTTGCGCTTTTTACTTGCACTAAGTCTGCACACAGTGATACATTGCGTGCATGTGCATGTGTGCGGGTTTGCATATGTATGTACACATAGACAGCTCTTGATGACGCATGCTAGCCCACGCTAAGTTAACGTATATTTTGTGAAAATTAATTGTTTAATAACTTTTTTGTTTCTTAATCAATCGATACCATTTTTCAGGACTGTTTTATATTGATGCTTAAATGTTCCCTTCCAAATTACAAGTCTCTGAGTGCTTATAGAAGTCAAGATGAGGAAGTACGAGGGCAACGGGGCGTGGCATCCAAAGTTTGAAATAAAATTTGAATCATAGATGAGCTATATGGGAACCTACATACCACATTTGGTGTCGCTAGCTCTTATAGTTTAGACGTTCAAACAGACAGACGGACAGACTGACGACAGACGACGACATGGCCAAATCGATCTTGGGCTATTGATCCGAGCTCAGAATATATATACTTTATGGGGTTCTGCCACGCCTCCTTCTGCCCGTTACGCACATTTGCACAAACTTAATATACCCTTTTTTGTTACCCATTTTCAATGGGTACAGGGTATAAAAATCGTCTTTTGCTCAAAAACTAACATTATGTTGCAAATGTTTGAAGTGATATTCCTTAGGCTCGTCGTGCTCGTTGCCATTTGTTAAATATGCAAAGTAACAAGTTGTAAAAGCAAGTTTTGTCTAAACATTTGTTTCCAGTTTACAGTTTAGAGTTTACAGTTTACGGCTAACTGTCTGTAGTCTGCAATCTGCAATTTTAGGGGGCTAGATCCCATAATCAAGCAACGAAGCTACCAAAATTCAAGACGGCAACAATCATTGCACAAACAACGTTGAAGACGGCATTCGGCAAGAGTCTGAAAATTGTTTGGAATTGTCAGCAAGCATTGCATAGAATGTGTGTGTGTACGGGTGTGTGTAGTGTGTGTGCGTGCGGCTGGTGTGCCAGAGCATTTATCACACAGTTGTCGCAGTTGGAGCCGAGAGAAAATGGCTGCAGCATTCAAGCAGTGGCAGCCTAAATGTATGCTCTTAAATTATGCAGACACCAGCTGAGATTGTCGCCACATACATGCATGCAAAGTGTGGTGTGTGTGTGTGTACAGAGAGTGTACGGCTGTTGCAAGTTGTGCACTGATTGCAAGCAACTCATACGAAATTTTAATTGCCAATGTTGAAATTACGCAGCCAGTGAGAAAGCCCAAAAGCTGAAGATTCAACCAGACAAAACATGAAGATAAAGATTATATGCGAATGTGAGAGAGAGTGAAAGAGAGAGACAGCAATGCAAAGAGTAACAAAGAGACAAATAGACAGACAGACGGACTTGACTCACAAGCTCGCTGCAATCATCTTCACTGTAAATCACAAAGTTACAACTTTATAGTATGATTTCATTAAATTTTATTTACAGCCTGCAACATTTTCCATTTTCCAACAAGTGCAGCATGCATTGTATACACTTTGACTAATCTAAAGAGCATATTGAATTTCTTATTCAAAATGCAACAAATGAATATTTATTATAATTTTTAGTTTTAAATATTTAATTTTTATTTACATTTACAATTTTATTTTTCACTTTTTTTTAGAGTTTTAGTTTAATGAAAGTGTATTAAAAATTCTTTAGTTTCATTTAATTTTAAGTTATTCATGTGCTTTTAAAACTTTAACTGCAACTGTAAATTTAGCTGTAACTTTCTTTTGGTAAATTGTCAAGTGCGTGAACTGCTTAAGAAAAACAGAAAATAAAACAAAATAAAAATGAAGTAGAAAAAGAATAAGAAAAAGAAAACTTTCTCAATTGCCATTTATTTTTGAAGTTGTTTTGTGTATCGTCAATTTCAACTTGTTGGCCAAAAAAAACCAATTTCAATTTCAATTTCAATTAATTGGCTTCCATCTGATGCCTAGAAGGTTCATTCGTCTCCAGTTGCAATTGCTCGACATGTCGATCTGTCGAATTGTTGAGTTTGTTTTATGCTCTTAGTACTGTAAAATGCCTTTTATTGGCTTGCAGTTTTCACACTTCACTGAGTGAAGTGCTTGTAAAATTGTTCTGCATTTCTCTCACAAATACCAAAAATTTCATAATGTCAATACAAATGAAATGAAAATACATATTTGTATATGTACAGTGTACACTATATGTACATACGTTTGTTTATATACATATGTATATATATACTATGCGTATGTCGGTACAATTTTCAAAATTCAATTGAAATTTTACAGCTATTTTGTGAGTCGAAACAATAATTGGAAAATTTGTAACGATGTGGAAAATAAATGTCAATTAATCGTTTTACGATTGTTTTCAGATGTGCATTTCATTTAATATTTACAGACATTTCTTGTGTATTTCTTATAGAAGAAATTTCAATTTTGCAGGGAAATTAAATGTTGTAAAATTTCATTTTGTAGTCATTTATTTTTTAGTTTATTTATTAATTTATTTTCTGTTAATTTATATTTAATGTAATAAAATTGAATTTTTTTATTATCATTATTTATTTATTTTAATTAATTTAGATGAATTTAAATTTCGTCAAATTTATTTATTATATTTATTTGTATTTATTTATATTTATTTATATTTATTTATATTTATTTATATTTATTTATATTTATTTATATTTATTTATATTTATTTATATTTATTTATATTTATTTATATTTATTTATATTTATTTATATTTATTTATATTTATTTATATTTATTTATATTTATTTATATTTATTTATATTTATTTATATTTATTTATATTTATTTATATTTATTTATATTTATTTATATTTATTTATATTTATTTATATTTATTTATATTTATTTATATTTATTTATATTTATTTATATTTATTTATATTTATTTATATTTATTTATATTTATTTATATTTATTTATATTTATTTATATTTATTTATATTTATTTATATTTATTTATATTTATTTATATTTACGAGTTTATATTTATTTATATTTATTTATATTTATTTATATTTATTTATATTTATTTATATTTATTTATATTTATTTATATTTATTTATATTTATTTATATTTATTAATATAAATAAATATAAATAAATATAAATAAATATAAATAAATATAAATAAATATAAATAAATATAAATAAATATAAATAAATATAAATAAATATAAATAAATATAAATAAATATAAATACTCGTAAATATAAATAAATATAAATAAATATAAATAAATATAAATAAATATAAATAAATATAAATAAATATAAATAAATATAAATAAATATAAATAAATATAAATAAATATAAATAAATATAAATAAATATAAATAAATATAAATAAATATAAATAAATATAAATAAATATAAATAAATATAAATAAATATAAATAAATATAAATAAATATAAATAAATATAAATAAATATAAATAAATATAAATAAATATAAATAAATATAAATAAATATAAATAAATATAAATAAATATAAATAAATATAAATAAATATAAATAAATATAAATAAATATAAATAAATATAAATAAATATAAATAAATATAAATAAATATAAATAAATATAAATAAATACAAATAAATATAATAAATAAATTTGACGAAATTTAAATTCATCTAAATTAATTAAAATAAATAAATAATGATAATAAAAAAATTCAATTTTATTACATTAAATATAAATTAACAGAAAATAAATTAATAAATAAACTAAAAAATAAATGACTACAAAATGAAATTTTACAACATTTAATTTCCCTGCAAAATTGAAATTTCTTCTATAAGAAATACACAAGAAATGTCTGTAAATATTAAATGAAATGCACATCTGAAAACAATCGTAAAACGATTAATTGACATTTATTTTCCACATCGTTACAAATTTTCCAATTATTGTTTCGACTCACAAAATAGCTGTAAAATTTCAATTGAATTTTGAAAATTGTACCGACATACGCATAGTATATATATACATATGTATATAAACAAACGTATGTACATATAGTGTACACTGTACATATACAAATATGTATTTTCATTTCATTTGTATTGACATTATGAAATTTTTGGTATTTGTGAGAGAAATGCAGAACAATTTTACAAGCACTTCACTCAGTGAAGTGTGAAAACTGCAAGCCAATAAAAGGCATTTTACAGTACTAAGAGCATAAAACAAACTCAACAATTCGACAGATCGACATGTCGAGCAATTGCAACTGGAGACGAATGAACCTTCTAGGCATCAGATGGAAGCCAATTAATTGAAATTGAAATTGAAATTGGTTTTTTTTGGCCAACAAGTTGAAATTGACGATACACAAAATAACTTCAAAAATAAATGGCAATTGAGAAAGTTTTCTTTTTCTTATTCTTTTTCTACTTCATTTTTATTTTGTTTTATTTTCTGTTTTTCTTAAGCAGTTCACGCACTTGACAATTTACCAAAAGAAAGTTACAGCTAAATTTACAGTTGCAGTTAAAGTTTTAAAAGCACATGAATAACTTAAAATTAAATGAAACTAAAGAATTTTTAATACACTTTCATTAAACTAAAACTCTAAAAAAAAGTGAAAAATAAAATTGTAAATGTAAATAAAAAATTAAATATTTAAAACTAAAAATTATAATAAATATTCATTTGTTGCATTTTGAATAAGAAATTCAATATGCTCTTTAGATTAGTCAAAGTGTATACAATGCATGCTGCACTTGTTGGAAAATGGAAAATGTTGCAGGCTGTAAATAAAATTTAATGAAATCATACTATAAAGTTGTAACTTTGTGATTTACAGTGAAGATGATTGCAGCGAGCTTGTTAGTCAAGTCCGTCTGTCTGTCTATTTGTCTCTTTGTTACTCTTTGCATTGCTGTCTCTCTCTTTCACTCTCTCTCACATTCGCATATAATCTTTATCTTCATGTTTTGTCTGGTTGAATCTTCAGCTTTTGGGCTTTCTCACTGGCTGCGTAATTTCAACATTGGCAATTAAAATTTCGTATGAGTTGCTTGCAATCAGTGCACAACTTGCAACAGCCGTACACTCTCTGTATACACACACACACACACACCACACTTTGCATGCATGTATGTGGCGACAATCTCAGCTGGTGTCTGCATAATTTAAAGCATACATTTAGGCTGCCATAGCTCAGCTCCAACTGCGACAACTGTGTGATAAATGCTTGGCACACCACCGCACGCACACACTCTAAAACACACGTACACACACACATTCTATGCAATGCTTGCTGACAATTCCAAACAATTTTCAGACTCTTGCCGAATGCCGTCTTCAACGTTGTTTGTGCAATGATTGTTGCCGTCTTGAATTTTGGTAGCTTCGTTGCTTGATTATGGGATCTAGCCCCCTAAAATTGCAGATTGCAGACTACAGACAGTTAGCCGTAAACTGTAAACTCTAAACTGTAAACTGGAAACAAATGTTTAGACAAAACTTGCTTTTACAACTTGTTACTTTGCATATTTAACAAATGGCAACGAGCACGACAAGCCTAAGGAATATCACTTCAAACATTTGCAACATAATGTTAGTTTTTGAGCAAAAGACGATTTTTATACCCTGTACCCATTGAAAATGGGTAAAAAAGGGTATATTAAGTTTGTGCAAATGTGCGTAACGGGCAGAAGGAGGCGTGGCAGACCCCATAAAGTATATATATTCTGACTCAGGATCAATAGCCGAGCTGATTTGGCCATGTCCGGCTGCCTGTCCGCCTCGTCTGTCTGTTTGAACGCAAAGAACTTCTAAACTATAAGAGCTAGAGACACCAAATTTGGTATGTAGGTTCCCATATACCATAATTCGATCGAGTTTATTTCAAACTTTGGATGCCACGCCCCGTTTCTTATCTCAGCTTCTATAAGCACTAGAGACTTGTAATTTGGAAGGGAACATTTAAGCATCAATATAAAACAGTCCTGAAAAAATTGTATCGATTGATTAAGAAACAAAAAAGTTATTAAACAATTAATTTTCACAAAATATACGTTAACTTAGCGTGGGCAAGCATGCGTCATCAAGAGCTGTCTATGTGTACATATACAAACCCGCACACATGCACATGTAAATGTATCACTGTGTGCAGACTTAGTGCAAGTAAAAAGCGCAAGCTTGTGGATGAGGGAAGGAGAGGATGGGAGAATGCTGATCAGAAAGCGAATACATAACACACGTGCACGAAAGAGAATAGGACAGCAAGTGTAAACGAGGCGAGTGCGAGTACATATATATTTATGAGAGTGAATATGTATGTATGTATGTTTGCATACAACTTCAAACGGTCAAATTTGTTGTTCGAAAAGGGTTGGAGTGGGAGAGTGCAAATCACATATTGTTTTTGCTTTGCACAAGATAATGATCCGTTCGCAGAATGACGTATTACGAACAATATACATACATACATATGTACATACATAAATACATGTGTATGTTTGTTTGTATAAACATATTAAATAAATAAATAAATAAAATAAGGGTACAGGGTATTTTACTGTCGGGTGCACCCGACTGTAGCCTTCCTTACTTGTTTTTTATTTTCTATTTATATAATATGAAACATGCGATTTTTGGATAAATAAAACATGAGCAAAGATTACTAAATACTAGTTAAAGTTCATTGATAATAAGATACGTGAGATTATTATTATTTATTTTTTCTTTGTTTCGTTTCGGTTTTATTAGCCAGCAGTTGTCGAAGCCAAGCTCTTACATAGCATAGGCGCGACGCATCATTAGATCGAAATACATATCATTGTCAATCGAAGCACTAATTGTGGCATAATAATTGACAAACTCTTCGCGTGTTATCTAAAATTAAAAAAAAAAAAAATGTTATATATTGTATGCTATAAATATTTGGTATTTACCTTGCCATCAAGATTACCACGACCACCTTCAAAGTTATGCAAGAAATCTGTTAATATCTCATCTTCAGTCTTCTCACCACTCTGATATTTGGGATGTTCCTTTACAGAGTAAACATTCTTTAGATCATCGATAGTTATAACACCATCATCATCTTTATCCATTTTATCAAAAGCCAAATCAATTATAGATAAACGACATTGTGGCATTGGCGGCTATATAAGCAAAGATTTAAGTTTAAAGATTTTTTTTCTTTCTTCTTTATTCTTTTTTTTTGTGGCATATTTCATTAACTTACGCGCAGCTTGAGCAAAAACTCAGTCATATTTATCGATCCGCTGCCATCTTCATCGAATCTATATTTAATAATATAATTATGTAAAAATTCTGTTTGAGTTTCTATTTTATATAATATTATATAATATATAGTATTACGTACGTATTGAACATCTGCTTAATTTCATCATCTGTCACATCAAGTCCAATATCATGAATTCCCGTAATGAATTCCTCTTCATTCAACGCTTTGCTGCCATCATCGTCCATAGCGCGAAAAGCTCTAAATAATTAATTAAATATTGAACAGATTTAATAACTGTACTAGTTGCGTGCCACAAGGTCCTAAGGGCAATGGACTGAATGACTGAACGGCTGGTCGACTGAACGACTGAACGACTGGTCGACTAAGCTATAGGAATAAACTTACCTGCCCAAACCTAAAATGCCTGTTGCGCCACGGCTTAAACAAAGTAAACGCAATTTGGTAATGGGATCCTTAGCGGCGCCATCTGTTAGTTCCCTTAGCGATTTGCTCATCAAGTTTGCTTCAAGGGTATACAAGTCTCCATTTGAGGGCTGTAAAAGCAAAAGTAGAGCAATCAATAATTTTACTATTTATTTGATCATTTTCCAATAACTGTGCATAACCACAGACAGATAATTGGAACTGATTGCCTTGTGCTTTAACTTATGATTTGTGGCATAGGGAATTTGTATACAAATTAATTTTGAAATCTTCTAGAAATATTATTTTTTATATATCAAAATAATATTATAAATTTTTTCAAGTAAAAATTATATACATATATATTTTTTTTTTATGATTAGTAATAAAAATTGAGTATAATTTTATTTAATGTTATAAAAAGTTTGACTCAAATTTTATTTTTTAAAGCTTTTTACAATTTTCATGCTTAAAGTATTTTTAATATTTTTTTTTTATATTTTATTTTCTATTGAATGAAATTTCTACTCTAAGCTTTTCATCGAAAATTTAATTTGAATAAGTTAAGTCAAGTGTAAAAATGAGACTGTGAATATACTGTATATTGTAAGTTGTTTGCTGTTTATATTTATAGATATTTATATTTATATTTATAGAGTTTTCCAAGTATTAATAAAAATAGTTAAAAGAAATTTTATTTTTGTTAAAGCTGCTTACAATTTTTTTACTCAATTTATTTATAAACATTTTCTAAAATAGAATTCAATGGATTTTATTAATCTGTGGCTTGACTTTAACTGTGATGAATCAAGTATGAGAAATATTTAATAATTATTATATTATCATATAATTCGTATTACATTTGCCTTGTTAACTGTATTGCAATATAAACAATTGTAATGTTTACATTATGCAAGTGTAAGATATCAATCAGTGCTTGACAGAATTTTGTATACACTTTGTGAAGCTTATATTGCTCGACTAAAGTCAACAATCTCATATAAACAGTATGAATTTTTTTTTTCCAACTAAACTATAAATAAATTATTTTTTTTATATGATGAATAAAAAAATTACGCATAATTTTCATTGTTGCTTGACGCAACATAAACGAAAAGCAAAACGCTAACGAAAACGAAGAAGAAAGAAAGAAAGAAAAGAAGTGACTAACATAAAAGCCCGTATAATTAAAGTGATTGTACGTATAAAGAGCAAAACGTAAGCTAAAGATGTGAATGTAGCAGAGCAAAAGCAGAAGACGACGTAGCCTACACACACACACACACACTTATATGAATCATCGAACCTGAGGCTCAGCTGATCTTGTGATGTTTCGTATACTGCTGCTGTTGCTGCTGCTGTTGCTGCCGTTGTGGGATTTAACTCTTTGCTGCTTTTAGTAAAATTATTTTACATTTCTGTGAAAGCACTTGAATGCAATTTGTTTAATTGAAGCCCAAGGTGAAGGTCGTTCAGGCAGAGTTTAGCCACACAAATAAAGCCACAAAAAGTTTGTTAAGGGAAAATAAAAAAAATGGGGAAGGTACCGAAGGTAACAAATAATAAAAATAAAAGGAAAAAATAGAAAATAGAAAATATAACGAAGTAGAGTGCTTACATCCATTGCAGCAATTTTCTTTCTGTCGTCTCTTTCTTTACTTTTTTGGTTACTTCTTTAGCCCTTTATTTATTTTATTTTTTTTTTTTTGTAATACTTTTTTATACAATATTTTGTATGTTTTTTGCACTTTCTTTGAAACGAATGAATAGCTTCAAGATACTTGTACTTGTTACTTTAGCGGCTTTGAAATGCAAACTGAATACGAGAAACTAAAGCGGCAGCTATGAATAAACTGCTAAGCACTCGCACAGCAAAATATACAGCACAGAGAGAGAACGACAGACAGAGAGAGAGAGAGAGAGAGAGTGTGTGTGAGCTGTAAAGTTAGTGAGAGAGAACGGCATGGAATGACTGGAAATGAAATGTGAATTGTGGGACTGTGGGCTGCCGACTATATGGCGTAGCGTGGGGGGAGGTGTACCCCCTCTAAAACAGGTTACTTACTTACAAACATTTATAGTCATATGGAGCAGACAGTGGGCCGCACAGACACAAAACGCTGTCAGACTGATTCATTTTCCAAACAAGCTTACGTTTCGCTCTTCTTTCTTCACTTATCACTCTACGCTTATTTTATTTTTTTTTTCAGCCACCTGTTTGGAACTTTTGTGCGCTCTGTGTGTGTGTGTGTGTGTGTAGCGCGTCGACACACTGAAAACATTTTATTTCAATTAACGTTGCGGACTTGTACTTGCACGTTCAGTCATTCAGTCAGTTTATACTTCTCACAGTCGGGCAATTTTTATTTTTTTTTTTTTGGTTTTTGCGCGCTAGTCGTGGCAAATGTTTGTGCGAGTCAAACATGTGACGCGAAACACAAATAAATAGTAGCGCACAACATTCACACTCAGCTGATAAATTGTTGTAGATAAAAAATGAAAACATCTAAAAGTATGCAATGCTTAAGCTGCAATGCTACTGCAGATGCCGCATATGCTGCTACAGCTCTCTATTATTATATTTAACGTCACGATATTTAATGGTGAAAATGGGCGTAACTGCAATTGAAATGAACTGATAACAAAGTTTGATAATATCTACGATTGATGCATGAGATAATTTTAAAATATTTTATATGCAAAATTTTATATGATATCAAAGTATTTAAGAGTTGAAAAAAATAAATAATAAAATTAACAATAATAAAATAATAATATTAGAATTAATTTTAGAAAAATAAATAAATATTTGTAAATTACGAAGCTAAAACTAAAATGTGCATAAAATATCTTAAATATTTATATAAAAAAATTAATAATATTAAAATTAATAATAATTAAAATAATAAAATTAAATAATAATAAAAAAAAATATATTTAAAATTATTTTAATAAAAATAAATAAATAATTGCAAGTATTTTAAATATTTTATGTAGATTTTTAAACGAAATTAAAGCTTAAATATTCTTAAAATATCTAAAATAATTATAAATATTTAAAAAATATTTATAGCAAAATAAAAATAATTTTAAAATTGATTAAAGTAAAATAAATAAATATCTAAAAATATTTATGATATTTTCTGTAAATTTTTAATATTAAATATAAAGCTAATATCTACGATTGATGCATGAGATAATTTTAAAATATTTTATATGCAAAATTTTATATGATATCAAAGTATTTAAGAGTTGAAAAAAATAAATAATAAAATTAACAATAATAAAATAATAATATTAGAATTAATTTTAGAAAAATAAATAAATATTTGTAAATTACGAAGCTAAAACTAAAATGTGCATAAAATATCTTAAATATTTATATAAAAAAATTAATAATATTAAAATTAATAATAATTAAAATAATAAAATTAAATAATAATAAAAAAAAATATATTTAAAATTATTTTAATAAAAATAAATAAATAATTGCAAGTATTTTAAATATTTTATGTAGATTTTTAAACGAAATTAAAGCTTAAATATTCTTAAAATATCTAAAATAATTATAAATATTTAAAAAATATTTATAGCAAAATAAAAATAATTTTAAAATTGATTAAAGTAAAATAAATAAATATCTAAAAATATTTATGATATTTTCTGTAAATTTTTAATATTAAATATAAAGCTAACGCTTAAATCTTCATAAAATATCTAAAATATTTATAAAACAATAATAATATTAATAATAAAATAATAATAATTTTAAAATTAATTAAAGTAAAATAAATAAATATCTAAAAATATTTTATATATTTTTTTAAAGATTTTTCATATATAAGATTTTTTATAAAATATATAAAATTTTTATAAAACAATTATAATATTAATACTAAAATAATAATAATTTTAAGACTAATTTAAGAAAATTATAGAAAATATTTTACATATTTTATATAATATATATATATATAAAATTATAGAAAATATTTTACATATTTTATATAATTTTTTTAATAAATTTTGACGAAGCTAAAATTTTAAAAATTTTATAATTATCGCAAATGTCTGCAATGCAAAAAATGTTACTTTAAATTTTGAAGGAAATGTAAAAAACCGAAATCGAAATTTGCTTATTAATAAATGAAAAAAAAAATATATTTATAGCTTGTAATTCCATTACTTGCAATTTATAAAATAAAATAAAATTGCATTTATTAAATTGCTTTTTGTCGATGCAAGTTTTGCAGTGAATCGAGTAATTTGCCAAATTACATACAATGCAATTTCCCTTGGTTGCATCGACAAAAAGCAATTTAATAAATGCAATTTTATTTTATTTTATAAATTGCAAGTAATGGAATTACAAGCTATAAATATATTTTTTTTTTCATTTATTAATAAGCAAATTTCGATTTCGGTTTTTTACATTTCCTTCAAAATTTAAAGTAACATTTTTTGCATTGCAGACATTTGCGATAATTATAAAATTTTTAAAATTTTAGCTTCGTCAAAATTTATTAAAAAAATTATATAAAATATGTAAAATATTTTCTATAATTTTATATATATATATATTATATAAAATATGTAAAATATTTTCTATAATTTTCTTAAATTAGTCTTAAAATTATTATTATTTTAGTATTAATATTATAATTGTTTTATAAAAATTTTATATATTTTATAAAAAATCTTATATATGAAAAATCTTTAAAAAAATATATAAAATATTTTTAGATATTTATTTATTTTACTTTAATTAATTTTAAAATTATTATTATTTTATTATTAATATTATTATTGTTTTATAAATATTTTAGATATTTTATGAAGATTTAAGCGTTAGCTTTATATTTAATATTAAAAATTTACAGAAAATATCATAAATATTTTTAGATATTTATTTATTTTACTTTAATCAATTTTAAAATTATTTTTATTTTGCTATAAATATTTTTTAAATATTTATAATTATTTTAGATATTTT
>JBAMBR010000260.1:0-10305 GCA_037044475.1 Zaprionus obscuricornis | reverse complement strand
ATGTCCATCGTCGTTCACTTATGTACAGCCTATGTGCATAGGGAATATGTATACCAAGTTTTATTGAGATAGCTTTTCAGCTTTGAGGCTAGTTTGCGTTGCAACAGACGGACATGCAAATTTGGATCCTATTGTCCATGCTGATGAAGAATATATATACTTTCTTGGGTTTGCCACGCCTGTTAAGGGGCGTAACAAACTCCTGGGGAAAATTTATTTACTCTCTGTAAGAATATAAAACCATACTTCATTCGATAAGCTTCAAATGTTCCCTTATCGTCAGCTTCATCAATGCTTACTGAAGATTCTTCACTTTCAGAGCATTTCATTGGTGTGTTTATTGGAGGGCTATCACTATGCTTTTGTTGTATTGTATGTGGCCGGGTTCCAGACATTGTGTTTGATCTGTGTCCATGTTTTAATGCAATATATTGTTGATTACTGCACTCGCTTAGAGTTCGATTTCTAGTTGGCAAACTGTCGCATCGTTCTCGTCCGTAGCCTAATATACGAATATAAAAATATGAAAAAATACATAAAATTAACCTTAAATGATCGCTACGACTACAACTTTAACGTACTGTTACAATGTGGAGAAAAACTGTTTCTTATTTCAATATGATTTTGACGTTTTTGTAAAACATTTATAGGTTTTGAAGCTTCAGTTGCTGATGATGAACGTTTTCTCATTGGTTCATTACTTAATTCAGGTTTTCCTTTGTAAACATTTATTAAATTCATATTAGACTCAGTTTTGGCGGACATTGCCCTGTAAATAAATATTTAAATAATAAATTAGCATAGTCATATATCTGGAAACTTTGTTATATATAGTAAATAATTAGTACTTGTTATATGCATAGTTTCTTCAGGAAGAATACTTTGAAAGAATGCCAGCTCACCAAAAATAAATAAAATCATATCCTTCCAATGTAAGCGATTTTGATGTCAGGCAGCAATGATAACTTCCAATGATTCCAATATTTTCATTCATTCTTTTCTTTTGAACAACAACTTGCCAAACATATTCTGCAAAATTAAACACAAAGAATATTATAAATTACTTAATACTAAAAGATGGAAAATTTGTTTGCTCGATTTATTTGTTTTACTTACCATAGGGTGTATACACTTTATCCATTCGTGTTGCGTCCATTTGTATGGATAACAGATTATCTAACCATGTGCGTAAATCATTTTCTGAATTCAGGACAATTCCAAATCCACCTTCCCTGGATGATAAAGCTAATACAAATTTATGCTTTGTATCAAATCGTCGATTTATATTAAAACAGCTCTTTAAATAGATAACGCGTTTTGGTTCAACTCTTTGCATAAATTTCTTTTCCGTGTCATAATATTCTAAACGTGCTGCGGCATTGGTGGTTTCTCTATATAATACAAAAAACTTCTTTTTCATAGTTTTCAATTACAGTTATTGGATCGATAATGGCTTCCATGTCAGACAACGGATTAGTACTAAGTGGATACCAAAAAAAATTGAAAACTATGAAAAAGAAGTTTTTTGTATTATATAGAGAAACCACCAATGCCGCAGCACGTTTAGAATATTATGACACGGAAAAGAAATTTATGCAAAGAGTTGAACCAAAACGCGTTATCTATTTAAAGAGCTGTTTTAATATAAATCGACGATTTGATACAAAGCATAAATTTGTATTAGCTTTATCATCCAGGGAAGGTGGATTTGGAATTGTCCTGAATTCAGAAAATGATTTACGCACATGGTTAGATAATCTGTTATCCATACAAATGGACGCAACACGAATGGATAAAGTGTATACACCCTATGGTAAGTAAAACAAATAAATCGAGCAAACAAATTTTCCATCTTTTAGTATTAAGTAATTTATAATATTCTTTGTGTTTAATTTTGCAGAATATGTTTGGCAAGTTGTTGTTCAAAAGAAAAGAATGAATGAAAATATTGGAATCATTGGAAAAAAAAAAAAAAAAAAAAAAAAAAAAAAAAAAAAAAAAAAAAAAAAAAAAAAAAAAAAAAAAAAAAAAAAAAAAAAAAAAAAAAAAAAAAAAAAAAAAATTGAAAATATATAAACTTTTGCAATAAAAAAATAATCTTTAAGCACTTGGTTTAAACTTAATTAAATGATTTTGTTTCAATATTGAGCCTTTGGCTTTGTCATATATTGTATTTAAATTGTTGGATTGTACGTAATACGCGAAAGTTTAGTACTGTTTAACGTTGTTGGAGCAGGAAATTAAGAATTCGTTTTTATAAGTATGGAAATGGAAATAAACAATTACACATTAAATTGTATCCGAAAACTTAAGTCTTTTTATTTAAAGCAATAGTTTTATTATTTATTTTTAAGTAAGAAGAAAAACAATTACAATTATATGAATGCAGAAGAAACAAATTGTAGGAAATTCAGATTTTTAATATAATCATAAGTATTGCAGTGGCAGTGTATTACTATAGCTACGCCAATACTTATTTTAACATTTGTATGTATAAGTAAAACAATAATATAAATTAATCACTTGGCTCTGTAATTAAATGTTTTCGTAACGCATTATTGTTTTTATTTATATGTTCATATTTGTTTATATTTTCAATTCCAATCCGTTGTGACAGTTGTGATTAAGGGGCACCAAATAATAAAACGACACTTGGAAATTCAAGTTCAGTTCAACATATTTCTAAATATGTGGTTTAGAACATACTACGTTGTTACTATTTAGATACTATATACATTTGTATGTATGCATGTACATATTGTTATAAACATACATATATATGTATTTGTATGCATGATTTTTTACATATGAAATACATATGTATAAGCACACGACATACATACATACCCATATGTAGTATGAACATTAGACATACGCATACATTTCACTCAGAATCGTTTACAGTACGCAAGTTATATTTCTCTAAAAATAAATGTAGGATACATACTCCGAATTCAATTGGCATATATATTTATATATGTTTGTATATATAAATTTATAATCTAATGATTTTTTTAAATATAGTGGTGGCACTAGCAAGTAATCAAACTTATCATAGAACGCCCAATAAACGGCAGTGATATAAGACTATATATCGAATATTACTAAAAATATTCGATATATAGTCTTATATCACTGCCGTTTATTGGGCGTTCTATGATAAGTTTGATTACTTGCTAGTGCCACCACTATATTTAAAAAAATCATTAGATTATAAATTTATATATACAAACATATATAAATATATATGCCAATTGAATTCGGAGTATGTATCCTACATTTATTTTTAGAGAAATATAACTTGCGTACTGTAAACGATTCTGAGTGAAATGTATGCGTATGTCTAATGTTCATACTACATATGGGTATGTATGTATGTCGTGTGCTTATACATATGTATTTCATATGTAAAAAATCATGCATACAAATACATATATATGTATGTTTATAACAATATGTACATGCATACATACAAATGTATATAGTATCTAAATAGTAACAACGTAGTATGTTCTAAACCACATATTTAGAAATATGTTGAACTGAACTTGAATTTCCAAGTGTCGTTTTATTATTTGGTGCCCCTTAATCACAACTGTCACAACGGATTGGAATTGAAAATATAAACAAATATGAACATATAAATAAAAACAATAATGCGTTACGAAAACATTTAATTACAGAGCCAAGTGATTAATTTATATTATTGTTTTACTTATACATACAAATGTTAAAATAAGTATTGGCGTAGCTATAGTAATACACTGCCACTGCAATACTTATGATTATATTAAAAATCTGAATTTCCTACAATTTGTTTCTTCTGCATTCATATAATTGTAATTGTTTTTCTTCTTACTTAAAAATAAATAATAAAACTATTGCTTTAAATAAAAAGACTTAAGTTTTCGGATACAATTTAATGTGTAATTGTTTATTTCCATTTCCATACTTATAAAAACGAATTCTTAATTTCCTGCTCCAACAACGTTAAACAGTACTAAACTTTCGCGTATTACGTACAATCCAACAATTTAAATACAATATATGACAAAGCCAAAGGCTCAATATTGAAACAAAATCATTTAATTAAGTTTAAACCAAGTGCTTAAAGATTATTTTTTTATTGCAAAAGTTTATATATTTTCAATTACAGTTATTGGATCGATAATGGCTTCCATGTCAGACAACGGATTAGTACTAAGTGGATACCAAAAAAAATTGAAAACTATGAAAAAGAAGTTTTTTGTATTATATAGAGAAACCACCAATGCCGCAGCACGTTTAGAATATTATGACACGGAAAAGAAATTTATGCAAAGAGTTGAACCAAAACGCGTTATCTATTTAAAGAGCTGTTTTAATATAAATCGACGATTTGATACAAAGCATAAATTTGTATTAGCTTTATCATCCAGGGAAGGTGGATTTGGAATTGTCCTGAATTCAGAAAATGATTTACGCACATGGTTAGATAATCTGTTATCCATACAAATGGACGCAACACGAATGGATAAAGTGTATACACCCTATGGTAAGTAAAACAAATAAATCGAGCAAACAAATTTTCCATCTTTTAGTATTAAGTAATTTATAATATTCTTTGTGTTTAATTTTGCAGAATATGTTTGGCAAGTTGTTGTTCAAAAGAAAAGAATGAATGAAAATATTGGAATCATTGGAAGTTATCATTGCTGCCTGACATCAAAATCGCTTACATTTATATGTATAGGACCAGAGAAAACAGCAAATGGAGAGGACCGAATTTTAAAAGTGGAGATACTTTTAACAACCATTCGAAGGTAGACTACAAATTTCGTTTATTATATTAGACAGACAGAATTTCTGTGTTATGTAATAGTTAATTAAATTTTAAATTGTCATTTTTATTACAGATGTGGGCATGCTTCCCCTCAAAGCATTTTTTATATGGAATTAGGACGCCAAAGTGTTTTGGGTTCCGGTGAACTGTGGATGGAGACAGAAGATGCTGCAATTGCCAAAAATATGCACGACATGATATTAGGGTAAGAATCGTAGTGGTAATGCCGATTATTATTGTTTTGTAAGGGTATATTAATACCGACAAATATGTCGTTCACTGAAAGAGCCTAGTCTAAATACGACTGTATTTATGTCTGTTGCCTTTTTCAATCAAAACTAGTCACTCAGTTTTAAAGGCTGCATAAAATTTTGAACGATAGTACTACTATATTATGTATCTGTGATAGGAGATAATCGATAATAAAGCTTTTGTAGTAAAAACATTAAACTACATCATATATATGCCATGGGTTAGGTTTAACCATTCATTCTAATTAAAGGAAGCCTCACATAGACTAATTCTGGTCCTCAGTGTTACCGGAGTTTTTATGCAGTGAGATTTTATGAGTTATATAGAAAACTAAGCAGTTGTAGCATTTTGTAAAGAGTTAGCCAAGTCTTAATCTGACCACTGCCGTAAGTGGTGACATAGGAATGATACATTTGTGTATAAAAAGAATCTAGTGAAAGATTGGAAGGATATGATTTTATTTATTTTTGGTGAGCTGGCATTCTTTCAAAGTATTCTTCCTGAAGAAACTATGCATATAACAAGTACTAATTATTTACTATATATAACAAAGTTTCCAGATATATGACTATGCTAATTTATTATTTAAATATTTATTTACAGGGCAATGTCCGCCAAAACTGAGTCTAATATGAATTTAATAAATGTTTACAAAGGAAAACCTGAATTAAGTAATGAACCAATGAGAAAACGTTCATCATCAGCAACTGAAGCTTCAAAACCTATAAATGTTTTACAAAAACGTCAAAATCATATTGAAATAAGAAACAGTTTTTCTCCACATTGTAACAGTACGTTAAAGTTGTAGTCGTAGCGATCATTTAAGGTTAATTTTATGTATTTTTTCATATTTTTATATTCGTATATTAGGCTACGGACGAGAACGATGCGACAGTTTGCCAACTAGAAATCGAACTCTAAGCGAGTGCAGTAATCAACAATATATTGCATTAAAACATGGACACAGATCAAACACAATGTCTGGAACCCGGCCACATACAATACAACAAAAGCATAGTGATAGCCCTCCAATAAACACACCAATGAAATGCTCTGAAAGTGAAGAATCTTCAGTAAGCATTGATGAAGCTGACGATAAGGGAACATTTGAAGCTTATCGAATGAAGTATGGTTTTATATTCTTACAGAGAGTAAATAAATTTTCCCCAGGAGTTTGTTACGCCCCTTAACAGGCGTGGCAAACCCAAGAAAGTATATATATTCTTCATCAGCATGGACAATAGGATCCAAATTTGCATGTCCGTCTGTTGCAACGCAAACTAGCCTCAAAGCTGAAAAGCTATCTCAATAAAACTTGGTATACATATTCCCTATGCACATAGGCTGTACATAAGTCGGAACCGACCGGATCGGACATGTATATCATATGCCTGCCATAGGCACGATTGGTCAAATAGGTTTGTCAAGCTATCCGACTGAACCTTACAGTTTCGTTACGACTTGTCCGTCTCATAGAAATTTGGTCTAAATCGCACTATTGTATCATAAAGCTGTTATGCTCTGAGTTTTGGTATAAAAAATGTTTTCTTAAAACTGCAATGGTATGACATTTTCGGCACAAAGAAGCTTTTTTGTTAATATTAGATTATAATAAGCTTATTAACTTCTATTTGAACTTGAAAATTTGAAATATATTCATATATTGTTTTCATTTATTTATAGCTCAAGAAGTTCTAAAGGCATTATTCTCGAGGAAAATATAGAAGAATTTGCTTCTGATAACAGCAAATATACACATTCAAATGGTAGTGTTTATTAAAAGGTAATATACTGAGAAAGACGCGTTTAATTAATTTTATCTCATTCTTAGAAAACTATGAAAACTATATTTCTATGACTCCAATGAAATCAACCTATGAAAATGTAAATGCCAATCAATTGAATCACTCCATAGAATCAAGTACCTTATTATCTGCTCCCGATGACTTAAATATTTATTTTGCCGAGCACTCATCTGAAAATCTTGGGAAAGTCTCTGATGTTGATAGCCAGTAAGTAGAAATCACACTTTCTATAACAATTCATTGGTTGAGATGATTTAGATTAAATTTATGGGGTATTTATTTTTAAAAGTATTAGATTTATTTATAACTTTTTTTTTTTTAGATGCGAACGTCCAACAAGAGCTTTCTCAATTGGAAGTAAAGTTGAGCACACAAAAATGTATAAAGTGCTGGGAAATTATCCCATTGAAGTGGATAATTCCTCCCCTCGGGTACGAGCATATTCAGTTGGATCAAAGTCAAAAATACCACGATGCGATATTCAGCGTGGTGTTCTATTCACGAAAATTAAGAACGGAAATAACCAAAAAGGCAGCAATTGTAATGTATCAATGGAAGTTCAGTCGTACAATGATATTGGCGGATACAATAATCCACGTGAAATTAAATCAACAAGTGCGCCACTATTAAATCTAAGACATTTTATGAACTCGGATCGTATGAGTGATTTGATGGAAATAGATTTTTCAAATACCACAACAACTACTCCTAATAATACATCACAACAGCAAGCAATTTTAAAAAAAATGCAAGCTGTCCAAAATCGGAAAAATATTTGGAATCCATTTTCGTGTTCAAATGGGAATATTAAGCAAACTGAAATGCTCAAGAAAAATGAATCGCCTCATAAAGAAATACAGCAAATAAACTCGGATAGTGGATATTTAGAAATGAAACCAGTTGGCAAATCTAATCTTAATTCCAAACAAGCTAGCCTTGAGGTTCAAATGAAAAAATTAAAACTGCAAAATAGTACAGCTGGCTTAAATATGCAAATTGCACAGGGTGATGCAAGTTTGGGCAGTTGTAATTTAACTTTCTTAAAACCTTCAGGCCTTGTAAAGTCTAATATTGATAAGAGTCGAAGTACATTAAGAGTTGATGATGCTGCTCATAATGGAAAATGTTTAAATAACACTAATGTAAGTTTGATTAACTCACAAGATAATAACGACACTCAACGTATTGCTGATGAGAACAACAAATTGGAAAATACAATTTATGCTACTGTCGCTGCTAATGAAAACTGCGCAGCATCAGGCACAGTTGGCAGAAAATTGATACACTCAATAAGTAACGAAGATTATTCAAAAAATTTCATAAAATATAATGATGCAGATACTAAAGATGTTGGCTACCAAATTCAACAGATCAAAAGTGATAGTTCTCTTATTTCAAAAAAGATAAATCAAAGGCCAATATATAGGCTACAATGTGACCGACAAATACCACTGGAAGATGTTCACAATTCGGATGGAATAACATTAAAGAAAAATACAAACTCAAAATATAATTTGTCATTAAGAAAATCCGAATCGACAACTTCAAATAACGAAACAAAAATAGATGCTGTTTTAAATGATGACTCGGCAACATTGTCATCATATGAACATGAACTACATTATGCAAGTTTAGATCTTCCCCAGAGCATCGGAAAAAACATATCAAAATGTCTCAAGAAGGTCACATGTGAATCTCCGCCAGTTGTAGTTTCTTTTGAAAATAGAAGTTCATATGCAAAAATTGATTTTGACCAATCTGATTCATCATCTGCTTCATCAAAAATTTGTAATGTTTAAATTGTAATATAAATATTTCTTCCTGATTCCATATTTTTAATATACTATGTACATATGTATATACATATTTGTTAAATCATCAATAAATAACTGGTACGGTACAATAGTAGAGTACAATAGTAAACCTTTTAAATTAATCTGATCCAGACGCTACAAAAACAAAAAAAGTTGTTCACTGCCTTGTTAATTTTTTTTTTTTAAACCTTCTTTTAAGATAGTTACTAAATTTGTTTACTTTTTTAGTTTGCAAACAGAATGATTCCGTTAATTTGTGAAAGCTTTTTTGTTGTTATCGTTTAAATTAATTTTGTGATGAATAAACTAACGTTAATAAATATGTTGACCATTCTTATGAATATCAAAATTATATTATTAGTGCACATGTACATGCGCATTTGTACGTATGTATATTGCTTGTGCAAAAGTGAACTGTCTCTTATTTACTTATTGGATTAACTTTCAGTAATATATTTAATTAAATTATAATCACGCATTGATTGACATCTTTGCTCATAGTTTATAAGCGACTCTTCCAATTTGTCGAACTTGTCATTTAATAAATTGTTATTCTCTTTAACATCAGCCAGAAATGAATCCATAGCAGTTAAGGGCAATGGTGCTTGAAATAAAAGATTGTTGTTATCTTCAAAATTGAACTTAATAGTTAAATTTATATTTAATTACTTTTGATTTTAGGCTTAATTTCTATAGGTATTGCTTGAGCAGGTGCGGGGATTGTAGGAGCAGCTGGTGTACGACGTGTTTTACTGCCGTTTTCTACAAATTGGGCGATGACATTTCGAAATTTTTCTGGAATAAGAAATAAGCGGTCGACGTTTCCTTTTTTATAACATAAATACGCAGATTTCATTTGAAACCATTTACGACGAATTTGCGTTGGAGATTTGTTCGGAAACCCATGTTTTTTCATTTTACTGGCAATTTGCGTAAACGTATGGTGAGTCGTAGTTGTTGGAGACGACCCTTGACCGTTTTTCACTTCTTTTATTAAATTTAGCATGCATTCTATTTCAGCAGTTAGCCAAAAATTTCTTTTCAATTTTCCTGATTTCATAATTAATATAACAAATTATTTGTTAAAAATTAATCGATATAACAAATATCGAAATCAATATTTATCGATATAATAAAATAAGAAAGGTACGCGAAAAACACGAGTTAAAAAATTATTTAAAAATATATTAAACATTATGTACATATAAAACAGTCACAAATTATAAATATACAAATTAAATGATTTAACTAAAGTAAGTTTTAATACAACATCCAACAAATCATTTTTATAAATATATATGTATTTGCATTAATATATTTAAATTATATTTATATATTTTTAATTACATATATATAATAAAAGCGATTTAGGCAACACCTCGATTAATGGTAAAATAAATATATAAGACTTATCGAAATAAAACCGGGAAAAAATAACAAAATAACCGATAAGCTTCACATGCTTAGTTACATCTCTAAATATATAATAACATAATAGTTTTAAAAATGATATAATTATTCTAAATAACTTTTTAAAAGAAATATATATGTAATATGTTTCGTAGAATAACAAAAATATGTTTATATGATTCTATATCAAATCAGATTATCC